>VXBQ01001131.1:118604-131591 GCA_013400175.1 Phainopepla nitens | reverse complement strand
GCTGGCGGCCGAGGAGCCCCGCCGGGAAGGCGCAGCCGCCGGCCGTGTGCGCCTCAGCGCTGCGCGCCCCGCTGTAAGTCCCTGGGCCGGGCTCTCGGCAGCTGCGGCACGGCCCCTCCGCGCCCCGGCGCGGCCGCGAACCCGACCCGGAGTGCGGGGTTGGGGCTCCCCGCTCTCCTGCTTCCAGCTGCGCTCCTGTGGGTCACCTATAGCCACAACCACAGCCATTTTGTTGTCCAAATACTGCCTGATATGTGGGAGGCTTCGTCTGTGTGCAAATGGGATTTTTCTCGTTTTGGTGTTTTAGGCTACGGTGCAGCAGCTCTGAACTCGCAGGTCCGGCTGCTCTCAAACAATACCGAGGTTTTCATCTCGCTCTACATAACCTACGAGACGTACATGCTTTTAATTTAGGATAGTGTCATTTTTGCGTATTTCACCATTGAGGTGAGAATAGAAAATAATCGTGAAAATTTTTATACTCAGTATACCTGCTCTGGATTAGGAGTTTCAGCATAAGCCTGTTGCTTCAGTTCATACCTCTTAAGCCAAATATAAACGCTCCCAGTGAAGGACTTGATTTCATGTAAGCAGCCTCACATATCCCTCGCGTA
Organism: Phainopepla nitens; assembly: GCA_013400175.1. Classification (NCBI taxonomy): domain Eukaryota; kingdom Metazoa; phylum Chordata; class Aves; order Passeriformes; family Bombycillidae; genus Phainopepla; species Phainopepla nitens. Next base: position 130,977 of record VXBQ01001131.1, on the reverse strand, counting down.
GTGTCTTTCATACAGCTCTGAAGCCCCATTAGGGGTGGCAATGACTGAAGTTAATGGTTCAACAGACACTTCTCAGAGTGGTGATGTGAATTTTGCGTGGTCCCATCCCCATCCTGCATTTTTTCCCAGATGATCGATCACTTTTTGCTAGTTCAAACCATTGTGAGGCAATACTGAAGTAGAGCATGGAATTAATATGGACTCAAAAAACCCAAAAAACAACAAATGAACAAGAATTCAAAAACAAAACAAACAAACCTAGAATATTTCAGGCCTGCTCAGAAGTTGGAGCTGTGGCCAGAGGGGCAGGACAGGAACTGCTGAAGTCAACACTGCTGCCTGTTGAAAGGTGTATGTTGCTGCAGTCTAGAATGGGTTTAAGTAAATTTCCCACAACTTCATTAAGACTAAGTTCTTTACAGTGCTAAAATGGATAAAAATTTGGGGCAAAGGACAAACACTCTTTGCCTTATGTGTGCTACTGTCACCACACTCCACGTCTTCCAAAAAGTAGTTGGAATATACAAGTCCCGTCCCTAATACTTAGAGATGAGCCTAAAAGCTTTCAGTCTGTATGGTCTAGCCAGAGTGCCTCCAGTCAAGTAAACATTAGCTACAAGGAACTTCAGTAACAGTATTAAAGAAGCAGAAAGGTCACCAAAATACCTTTCAAATAAAACCAAGTAATCACTGCAGGCTTGTGAAGCAGACATAGGATGCATGGCCTTTCGTAGAGGACATGTGGAATTTCCAGAAGCAGGAAGGGTAGTTGTGATGTAATACAGAGCCCTGGCAAGATCCCTTCAGGAGTACTGTGTGCAGTTCTAGCCACCAGTTTAAAATAATCTTCCTACCAAAAAAAAAAAAAAGTGTGGAAAGGGTTATGAGAAAGATCAGAGGAATTAAGATTCTATCATTTGAGAAGAGTGGTCTAACAAAATTCAGCTGGTAGTGACTATGTTTGATGTTTTTAATTATAAGGACACATAATTATCAATGAGGAAGAAAAAAATAAAGAATAGACATAAATTGCTTATGTCGAGGTTGAAAACTGCCCACTATACTGAAAAACTCTTTGGTCAGAAATAGAAAGATGGAATTCCTTAGAAGGAATGACAAATGACATGAACTTAATAGTCAACCATGTTTGACACTTGTGTTCAAATTGACTGCAAGATAATTAAGCAAATGTCTTGACAGTGGCCAAATAGTCTCTTAATTAGAGAAGTTAAACTGCACAGCTTATACCATAACACTGGTGTGATTACCCAAGATGAGTATCTGGAGAGAAGATACAAAAGCAAGGCATGTGAGCACCCAGGAAATCCCCATTATGTTTCAGGGAAGTATGGGTGGCCAAACACTACCACAGGATACACAAGTAGTAAAGCAATTCCTAACCATACAACTGAGAACAAAGGAGAGGGGTAAAGTATTTAATACAAACTGCATCAAACCAAGCAAAAAAAGAAAAAAAAAATTGAAGAAACTTTCCAGCTTTAACACATGGCACTGATCCACATGCTGCTTACCATGACACACTGAAGAACCACAGTCTAGATTCTTAACAGAATCAGACCATATGAAGGAAAATTAGCATAAAATCAAAGATTCAAGATGTACCAATTCCCTCCTAAAAAGAAACAATCCAGTGACTTACAGTTTAGGAGAAAGGCTTCTAAAGCCCTCCCCAAGGAATTTCTCCTCCCTACCATATATATTCAAGAACAATGTTACCATTAAACAAATGGTTCCACAATTGGAATCATAGGACCATTTATGTTGGAAAAGACCTTTCAGATTGAGTCCAACCATTAACCCTAATTCCATCACTAAAACATGTCCCTAACTGACCCACCTACACATATGCCCAGCTTTCCTGTGATCAGCATCTTTTGTTTAAAGAGTGTGAGTTCTGCTTTGATTACTTCTATGCTGCCTCTATGATCTGCACCAAGAAATAACACTATCTCTGAGCAAACCAGCCACCAATTTGTATCTATTGTCTTGTAGGGTGCAAGTCCTGAAGCTGCAGAAAACTATCCTCACTTCTGCACCAGGACTCCTCCCCCAAGAACACCTCTTATTTCACTCCACATTGGTGTCAACTAAACTGGAGTATGTTCCATGGACAGCTGTGATTGTGCTCCAGAGCCTTATAGCAAAATAGGAAGAGAGCTGATCTGACATCCTAAAAGTTTTCTCATTGTTAGGAATATATGTAGTTCTGTCTTGTGAATGTGACCTCGAGCTGCAGCTTTACTGTAGCAAGACCATTCAGGTGGTTTCTTCTTCCCTTCTCCTGGCATCTGCTTCCAAGAAATTCATAGAAAGACAAATCTATTTAAGACTTTCATTCCTCTTTCAGATTTGTTTCTGTTAATCAGTTGGGCCAAAATTTATAGGTGGAGAGGAAAAAAAGTGAGGGAAAGTCACAAACATGGTCTCAGAAGATTTATTTCTTTAGAAAATCAGTAAAAAAACTGCACATGAAAGTGCAGATTAAACATCCTCTGTTTTTTTCCCACCTGCTCACCAATACAGAAATTTAATTCTTCTATGACCCTGAACAAGTCACTCTGCCACAGAAAAATAATTAAGTCAGTCAGGAAAGGTCCTTCTTTCCCTCCCTGGTCCCTCAGGATTTTTTAATTTCAATAGCCAAGCAGAAGCTTCCTTTTTCTATGTGGTTTTTCAGAATTCAAGGTGATGCAGCCTTGATTTCGGTTGCAGCTTCTAAATACTACAGTGATCCAATCATAACATGGTATTAAAAAAGTAACCTACAAGCAAATTGTAGCCTTTAATTAATAAATGGCAAATTACAGATAAAACCTGAACTCTAATCTTTTTAATCCATGTATCATTGGTCTTTTAATAAGATGATCTTCAAATGCTAGCTTTTTGCCAAGTAACCAGAAGATAAAAATCATGTGTTCCTATACCTACTTACTAGAATTATAGTTAAAGACTTAGGCTTTATAAAAACACAGTAAAAGTTATGACATTAGAAGAGATCCAAAGCTGCATATCAATCTTTGGCTTATTTGGAGACCAATCCAATGTTTTTTTGTAATTTTTAGGATCTGAATGTGAAGACAAACTAAAGTTTAGGACAAACTAAAACAGCAATTCTCACATGTGACTACCAGGAGCATTATATGTAGTCACCATGTACAAATAAATAATGATAGGATTTAACTTCACCTGTACTGTCATACACTGAGAAAATACCATGAGAGTGCTGAGGGTGCATGTGTAGTCACAACAACAACAAAATCACGTATACCTGGCAATACATGCTCCAGATGGCTTTAAACTGGCAACAAAAGTAATATAAAAAACCAGCTGTATAAGGCCTCAATATCATAACAAAATTATAAACATGTGATGCTTGTGACAAAGTCACGATTTAAGCAGTTTGGCAGGAGATTCATAAATACTTCCCAGGATCCTGTTTTGCAATGAATTTACCACAATGGTGATTTTGTCTTATGTTGCAGAAATTATTATGTAGCAGATGGGTTTATGAACCTAGGTATCTACTTTGGTGGAAATGGAACAGTAAATGAATCACAAGATTTTCTTAGAGATAGTCAGTAATGGAGTTTGCCTAAGAAAAGCACCAGCTGAGTAGCTGGCTGTCAGTCACAGGGGTGCAGAAATTTTAGTCCTTCAGCATTTTGAGGAGTGCAAAACTAATTTTTATGTTTACTTGTGTGGAAACTATTTTTATGGTGGACTTTTACACTTGTGCTGATTTTAAACCTATAGATTATCTATTTGCAGTCATCTATGTGCAGTCTCTCTTTACACTGTGGATAAATGAAGTTTCTATTTAATGCTACAGCAACACCTCAGGTTACCAGGGAAGTTTGTATTGAGAAGGTGCAAAATCCACCAAATGGATAGTCCTGCATTTCTCCATCAAAACGGGTTCTGAAACTTTTTTTTTAATGCAATATAACATTCTAGTATGCTATGTGATAATTATAGGAGCTGAATTCATTAAATAAACTGGATACTTAAAAAAATCCTATATCTAGGTTTCTGCAAAAAGATGTGTACAGGCTGCCCATTAAAACAACTCGGGAGTTAGCAAGCCAAATGTAGAAGCCACTATGAACCAAATGTAGAAGACCTAGAGCCACTCTGGCCAAAAGTGCAGTCCCTGTACTATTTCTGATCTCTTTGTAATTTCAGAAGGTGTCTCAAACACTGTGTGAGTACCATCATAGCAGACTTGAGCTAGAAAACTGTATTAAATAGGCATTTATAGCAGAGAAATCTATTTTTAATGTCCTCTGAAATAACACAAGAAAAAAAAATCTGAATTTTGCTTTCGGTTCCATCTTAGCCAAAGAAACTAGCACTTAAAAAAGAAACAGTCAGAAAAAATGGAGAACTGAAAAAGGAATTCGAAGTGAGATACTGTTGTATCCCAACAAAAACATGTTTCTCAAAAAAGGGTTGCAAATTGCTTCACACAAAACAAAGTAATGCTTGAAACACTACAGCAGCACTAATCAGATGAAATGGGAAATCTAAAGGGAGGTGCACTGAACAGGTTGTGAATAGACAATGCTCAATTAGGTAACTTATTACACTGAGCTTTGGGAAGTTTAAAGAAAAAAATGATACCGAAAATAAGGCTATGAAATAGAGATGGAAATCAACAGTTACTGCACATTTCAACCCCAAGAGAGTTATGCAAGCATTGTGAAAAAAACTGCACATCCATTTGCTCCAGTGCCTAAAAGTTTCTTCTAAACAGTTTTTCTCAAGAGTTGGTTGTCACTTAAATGCATTAACCTACTATTGTACTGTCTTTTCCAGAGGATAAGTTTTCTTCTCTACTTTATTACCATTGCTGGAGTATTTCTGATACCAAAGCTGGCAATGGTAGCTATCAGCGTACCCTTGGCTGTCTTTGTGCAGTGCAGGCCTGTATCCTCACTGAACAGGAGCACTTACCAATTGCTTCAGAGAAGCAAAACCGTTTCTTTTTTTTTCTTTTCTGCAACAGTTTCTCAGGCTGGGAACCTCTGAGAATTCAGTTTCTGACCCATCTCAGTTGCCAATATTTTCTTTACTCAAAAACATTCTCCGTGTCCTGACCTCCACCAAACACCTGAACAGTCTCAGTGCTATAGTATAACCTGTATGAAACATGGATCTCAAACTCCCTTCTTTAAACACTACCCAGAGTCCCTGGTCTAACACTTCATCAGCTGCGCTTGTGGCAAGAAACTGAGGATTAGACCAGGTCAGAGGAGTGCATTCACTGAAGAAGAGTGAGGACTAATGTGTTTGTTTTGGAAATTGGAAGACATGAATGACAGGTCAAAGAGTACTTGGCTGGCTAAAATTCAGTTTGCCTGTACTGACAGATCCTCAGGAAAGATCACAGAAAAAATGTTTCAAAACATGGTCACTGCATGATTCTTACTGTTTCTTAAAATTATTAAACATATCTAGCACTGGTGCAGGTATGTTTACAAATCACATATATTATAGTTACTAAATATTAATCAATTTTGTTTGTTGTTTGTTTTTTTCAATTTGAAAGAATTTTTTTGGTAAATAATGGTAACAATAATATTTTTGAAGGCCATATCCAGATTTTCGAGGAAGGCTCTTAACCGTCCAGCTGGGACAGAAAGGAAGAAACTTGTAGGAGTTCCTTGCGTTTCTGAAAGACAGAGCAAAGTTCTTTAGATTTTGAGATATAAAACCTCCTGGGGATGGAGAAAGTTACCTTGCCTCAGTATAAAGTCTGCTTTCAAATAGCGTGCTGCTTTCCTGTGCTTTGGTCTCCCACAATGCCCGTGTGAATAACCAAAACCACAAAATGTGAGTCCCCAAAGATCTTCACACATTTCTCGTGAAGTAGGCATAGAAATATTCTTTCATTAAAAATTAAGTTTGCCCCGATGAATAATGTATATTACAGCTTTCCATTCACCAGCCATGTTTGCATGTGTTGGGAGCACAGAACAGCAGCTTCCTGCCTTTCCCTCCCTGCACTGTAGCCAATCTTCTCCTGCTCCTTCACAACACAGATGCCATATTTGTCCTGTGTATATTCCTCCTTCTCCCAAATGCTTCCCTTTTCTGAATTTTGTTCCCACATTTCTTGCACTAAACTGACGCCTTAAGGAGCTGGAACAGAAGTGAGACAAAGTTAAAAGAAACAAAGTGAATATTTATTGAGGAGGTCTTCAAAGGCCCCAGTGCTACAGCCGTGGCTCTGCCCAGATGTCTCCGAGATGGAAGCCAAAAAAGGGGCTGATCATGAGAGTTCACACTTTTATATGCCCAAGTCCATTTGCATATAGAAGCCCTCCTCCTTCCACGCTGCCTACACCCCGGGCCTGAAGTTTGAAGGAATGACTGTCCTTGAGTGCCCAGCTAGAACAGGGTTGTTTTGTCTGTACCATCCTGCAAAAAAATCCGATAACTCTCAATACAAAACCAAAAGCCACACACCAAAACTGAACAGAAAAGCCCAGAAATCCAGGCATCTATACCCTAACCCTGCATGGTGTGTTTTCATCTCCTGACAGGTCACTCCGCTGAAACACCAGTTTGGGGCCTGTTTTTCACTCTCAGCTACTCTCTGGCCACCCTCCCACTTGTGAAAGGACATGTCTCTCCCAGTCCTGAGTCACTTCTCCCCTCCCACCAGTGAGCTGCCTCTTCCATCACAAAGGTGTTTGGAGTTGCCCTCTTCTCCTTCTTTTCCTCTCTAAATGATTCCTCCTGTCTTGGGGCATGTCCCCTTTCCTTTTCTCCTCCTCTCAGCAGCCAGCTCTCCTCTGAGAAGCCAGCAGTCCTTCCCAGCCTTCCCCTGGCCTGGCTGGAGCCTCTTGGCCTCAGTATGGGGGGCTGCCTCCTCTCCCATCATTTTCCAGAGGTGCTGGTGCCCTGGCTGTCCCCCTCTCTCAGCAGCTCTCTGATCCCCACTGTAAACAGGACTCATCTCCGGCAGGGCCAGGCACCGTGTGTGAGTGGGCTGAGGGGAGACACCTACAGGCTGCCAACAGATTTCAGCCTGGTGGGGATGTCCCTCAGTCTCAGGGAGTCACTCGAGTGTCCTTCGGCCTGGCTGTGAAGGTTTGGGGCCAGCCAGAAAAGAGGTTTGAGTGAGAGTCACACTGCTACACCTTTGGTAAGGTCACATTTGGTCCCTGGATCAGTGGGGAGCAGAGAGGGCCCAGCCTGCTCACATGGCTCCCCAAGCCCTCTCTGCTTGTAGAAGCTGGCTCCAATCACACCTTGCTTGAGGTTCTGAAATGTTTTGACAGTTGTTATGGTATGTCCTACTTCCAGCTCGTACAGGAAGCAGACATGTTGAAATCACAGAAGAAAGCAAGCCTGTTCATCTTGTATTTCTGGCTGAGGCTGGAAGTGGAGTGCCAGAAATCAATTGTGTCTCATCTATTATACAGGGAATTCTCTTGTAGCTCTTTGCATCGTTGTGCTAACTTTGCAAGGAGCTTTGTCCTAATAAGAATCCCATTACAACCTGGAAGAGTCAAATGTAGTATCTTCTGATAAGCACTGCAAGTTCTGTGCTCAGTCAAAATGGATCTCAAAAGCCTTAGCACAATTGGGGTATAGCTAGTGATGTGTTTGACAACTAAATGCACTCAAAGTAAAAATTATGTGTGATGTTGAAGCATTGACTTACATGTATAAACCTCTCATGGGCCATCCTGAACTTCTGTCACCCTGGATTTCTGTCACTTCTGTCATCATTCTACAAAGGCAGTGTGGTTGCAGAGACCTGATGAGGATGGACCTCAGTTATGGTCTCACAGATTGAGTGAATTTTTAAATTAAATCTCCTCTTAATGATAAAAATACATTGTCCTTTGCTATTTTTTGGAAACCTGTGGATTGATGAGTGTTCCTGAGGCACTATTTCCTTTAAGCAATCCAAGTCTAAGCATACTACTAATAATACTTTGGGTTTAAATGGAAACCTATCTGGTAAAGAAGACAAAAGTTCAGACATCATTAAAAATATCCCATGTTACTTACAAAGGGTGCATACTTCTGAAACACCTATGAGCTAAGACTGTGACTTTGCAAGCTCAGATTAAGAGAATCTTTGTACATCTATGACCATCAAACATTTTAAAGGCTATTAACATCCAGTGGTACAGATCTGTGCATTGAATCAAATCTTATTTTGTAGATACTCAGCATGTGGCATCTGGTATATGCAAAAGTTACAAGACTGATGAAAAGTGAACAATAGTGGTTTAGGGAAAAAAAATAACTAAAAATCATTACAAACTTAGCGCTTGAGGATCTTGTAATTCAACTTCAGATACCCAATTGATCCATGATTATAAACAGAACTGGCTGTTGTTTCCCAAATCTTTTAATTGACAGATTAAAAAGTGCTTTTTCTTTAGGAGACAGCATCTGTGGATTCCCTGTCTGTGCTTAATTCTGCCAAATAATATATAACAATAATAATAGATGGTTTGAAAATACCCAAATTCAAACCATTAACTAAGCTAAAACTCCTTTTCCTCCTTGTAAGGAATTGGAATATTTTTCTGGGTATACTTAATCTGAACTGTTACAATTTTATTTGCATTCATATTGACATTAAAGAATTCTGTACTAATCTGATAATACAATGCCTGTTTTTCCTTCTGCACTAAGAAGAGTATTGGCATTGCAGCTACTGGTGACTTCAAAATATTACAGTTGTGCCTGTGATATAGGAAAGCTGGCAAAATGAAAATGCTTTATGTATAGTGGTCTGAAAAATTTTGCAGTAAATTATTTGTCTAAGCATATATTGACTGTCAGTTCTCTATAAAAAGAGGTGTTTAGTCTTCTGTTTACAGGAGAAGTGGAACCCTTTTTCTGTGCCCTCACACATCAACATAATTAGCACAATTGATACAACTCACTGATATCTATTAGTAGCATAAACAGTGTCATTTTATTGAATTATGTGTTCATGTCACAGTAGAATTGGGCACTTCTGAATATTTGTAAAGTTGTTTGTAACCAATGGAGCCAAACTTACATCATGCTCTTATAAAAAAATACAGTGTTAGAGGTTGTATGAAAACAGAGTGAGTTTTGGTGGTGACAAGACCTAACAACAGTGCCTTGATAAAAACAATATGTAATGGCAGTACAATAGGAATTGAAATTGAGAGATAAGTCTACACTGGAGGGGTTAGAAATGATCTTGTGTGGAGAACGTCCAGGTGCATAGAGCCATGAGCCTGTGTCTTCTGGATGTGTAGAGGGAAAACTTGAAGGGCATCTCTGAGTTCTGAAAGTGCTCCTATGTGGATGAATTCCTCCATTTATTCAGGGTTCAGTGTTTTTGCCTATGGAAATTTTTACATCAGCTGACAAAACCCCTTCAGTCTGTCTTTGTGAATCTGAATCTTAATGTAGCCAACTGTTCTGTTCTGTTCTCACACTACATTTGTGGTGTAAGAGTCTAAGAGCATGCTGTGTCAGCCATGGGATTATTGGTCCTAGATTTTGCAAAATTTCCCATACACATTTTTAAAACAACAGCAGATAATTATGAGAGTTGGCAGATGCCACAGACATAATTGTTTTCAGCAGCTATAATAGATGTTTTAAAAACATTTCCATATTCAAACCTTTAGTTAGTTCAGGGCTAGTGAAATACAATCCTTCCTATTGTCTCCTGCCCTCAGGACATCCCCTAGGGATAGCAACCAGCAGGACCTCCCTCTTTCTAGCTCCTCATTGCTTTTCACCTGCCTGACTCACCTTTTAGGTCACTGCTCCGGGTAAGTTGCTGGGCTGCCTCTCTGATCTGCTGCCTCTACAGCTGTCTGGACTTTGCAAAGGCTTCAGAAAGACCTTGCCTCAACTATTCCATCAAAAATGGAAACATGTCTGGAAAGATGGTTGAACTCATCAGCATTTTGTTTCAAAAAGTAACATGGATAAGAAGTTCCATTGGCACCAAAATATTATGTGTTAGTATTTAAGGCATGATGATGATGTAACTGTCCCTTTCCTTTTCTCCTGTCCTTCTCTCAAAGTTGACCTGACCTGACCTGGGACTAAACAATCAGAAGTCACCATAGCATGTAGCATGTTTCTCATGCTCAGAGGTCACAAGTAGGCTGAGCTCAGCACACAGCAGAAATGGTTGGAGTGGCAGAAGGTAAGCCATGGTACACACATGATCTCGACCAATGCATTTATACCCGTGCCCTGCCTGCAACACACGTGACCACACATCAGTGAGATGATAAAGTTCTCCTTTCTTTTATATTTTTTCACTTCCCTACTCTGTATACCTAAGCAGCAGGAGTCGTCCTAACAGTTGTTAGTGGGAAAAGATACAGAATGTAATACATCTTCTTGTCCCTCAGGAAAGACATTTGGTAAATTTGGAATGAGCATCTAGTTCTCTCCAGGATGCTCTGAATGTAAATTTGGAAAGAGGAATTTCTCCAAATAATTATAGTTTAAATGCTGAATTCCAAATATATTTCTTTTCTTTGCTTTTTTGTTGGCGCGTGTTGCACACATGCTGAAAGAGATTTCTTTTTTGTGGTTGCTATGGTAAAAAGCAGTCCCCACTCCTTTTGCTTAAAACCCATGAACTGCAATTAACTGTTTAATGTTGTAACAGACAACAGCTCTAGTAACACCTTAACAGCTTTGAGCATGATACTCCCATCATCTCAGCAGATGGTGATTTTTGGCATTCTGTGTTTTCAGTTTATTCTTCTCCTTTATAATCCTTGCCATTATATCTTCTGACAAATGCTTCTGGACTAACTTAGTTGCAATTTGATTATACTGAGAGCCGTTAGATCTCAGATCTTTTTGTATTTCTCTCAAAGGTGACCAATATATGAAAAAAAATTGTGTCTATATACACAGTATACCTGTCAGCAATTACAAAACCAGATTTTAAAGTCAGAATCTGTTTCTTCTCATCTGTAACCATAAAAATACAGTCTTGAAACATACCTAGTCTGCCATAGGAGCTCTTCATCTGAGCAGAAAAGGGGAAAGGAATTATTCTTTTGTGAAGAAGGAGTAACCCTGAATGTTTGTCAAGAGTCTGAATTAAATAAGAGTTACCAATTTCAATTAGTTTTACTACAGGGAGTTGCTCTTCATTATTATTTCTATAGAGATGGAGACTGAATTCCTCATGAACTTTGCTTATTGTTTTAAAGATTTGTGACTAATATAAATTCTTTTAAACAGAGAGTTTCAATTAAATTTAGAAAAAAAATTCAACTTTGCCAAGACGTTTTCAAAAGCAAGATTGCCTTGTGAAGCTGTTTTTCAGCTACTCTTCCTTTTTCTCCTGTATAATGTAGTTGTATTCCATCTCTATTTTTTTTTCGCTTAGAAATAAATTCTTTGGATTTAAAATCAGCACTGTTCTCCATTTCGCCCTTTAAAGGGATTTTATGTATTTAACAGGCAGAACACTTCGGGTGTTTAATTCTGTAATACAGGACCAAGTAAAGTTTTTTCAGTACCTTTAGCAGCAGTATTAGCATTTCTTCTTTTTTAGGAAAAGAAAACAAGAGGAGAAAAGGAAAAGAATAGTTTTCCCAGAATCATAACAAGATAATATTGCAGTTTCAGGTTTTAAAATATGAATGTCTCATTCACAGCTATTTCCTGGCTGACTCCAGGTTTCTATGATTATTATTTATTCAGTGCTGATAGTGTGTTTGACATTGTGCAAATATAGAAAGAGATATTCATGTGGACTATCTGCCAGGATTTCCTAGTTGTTAGTGGCAGTGTTAGCCTCTTTAAGCAAAAGCTTGAGGCTGTCTTTAAAGCAGAGATGCTTATCCATCCTGCCAACATGCAGCTTCGTACATATGACCGTGGGAAACACTGCTCAAATGCACAAGGCTTTGGAAGGATAGACCCAGTGGAGTTTAATTTAATTAGTACAGCAGCAGTGTGTGGTAGCTCTAACTAATCAAACCTTTAACACCAGTCATGGTAATTTTAAAAGCTGGGAAATTTTTAGGGAAAGGTGCCTGGGAAGAATCAATCCTTCTGATATGATACCTAAGGAATCAAAGAAAGACTGTTTGCCTGAATACTGCTTGGTTCAAAATCCCATGTGTTCTGTAAAATCCCTGAACTATTTTGTAATTTATTTGTAGGACTTGCTGATAGCTCGTGTGCTTAATTCACCTGGATAGTGATGGTGTCCCTCGAGTTGTTGCTGCCGTTTGCAGACTATCTGGTCCAGACTGACATCTGCCCCTGGCTTTGTCAGAGACAATGTATTCCAAATTGTAGCACTGAAGGCTTTTGTCCAGGACTAATTTCTCAGGTTAGGGACATTCTGCCAGGC
>VXBQ01001131.1:18103-118558 GCA_013400175.1 Phainopepla nitens | reverse complement strand
AAAAAAAAAAAAAGAAAGAAAAATCTTAATCTAAATAGGAGGAATGTTTTTTGGTTTTTTTTTTGGTTTTTTTTTTAATCAGAAATCTGCCTTTGGATTTCCTTTCCGAAGGAGTGACTGACAAATCATTCTAAGGATCTTTAGTGACACTTCCTTGACTTTAGGCATAGAAGGAGTAGAAGGTTTGCTGTCTGCTGTTTCATAGATGAAGAATAGTTTAGTCATGTTCACTTATAGAAATAGTAAAACACCCAAAATCCCACCAATAAAACCAATTTGCAGTGAATGAAAAGGTGGAATGCCAATACTTGTCCTTGTTTTCTCCATGGCTAGGATAAGCATTTCATTATCTGATTCTTTCCCTTACCCCAGCAGAATGAATGGATGATGACAGTAAGCTTATCTCTTTGTCTGAGGTGGTGATACCACCCAAGCTAACACTGAAAGGCCTTCTTGGCACCACACAAATCATATGTAGGAGCCAGTATCAGAAAGCTCCACATCCAGAAATGAGCACATCTGCCACGTATCATACAGAAGCAGCCAAACCAAAAAGATTTGTAGAAAATAAGCAACTCTCTGAGCAGCTTGAAAGCTAAGTCAAATGTCTTGAGGTCAGTTCAGAACTGTGAAGAAATTAAAAATGGATATATCAAATCTGATATATAAATTACAATTCCTGTATTAGTCATAGCTGTTATACACCAAATTTTGTTTGGAAAAGGAAAGGCAGTACTCAAATTTCCTTGCCTCTCCACCCACCTCCCTCAAAGTCTTCCCTTTAGCTTTCAAGCAATTTATTTACACTGAGCAAAATGTCTGGTTTGCACTCACAGGAAAAGTTCTAATTAATTCTCATTTTACAAATCCTCCACAATATTTATTCAAAAGATTGGCAAATTCCAGGAAGTTCACCCATCCCTGAAAAAATAGGTCTTGTAAACAAATCTGGCAACAAATCTATTTTAACAGCAGCAATCCTGCTAATCTGTCAAGATGTAGTTTGTTTCTGACACTTGATTAAATTCTTTTTCCTTAAGAAGAGAAAATAATTTGCTACAAACAAACCATTTAGCTGGGACATGGTGACTGTCCCTCTGCTATTTCACAGAGCATTTAATTCAACAGCAAAATCTAACAGTATAATGTTTAGCACTTTTTTTTTTTTTTTTTAACAGCAGCAAGGCTAAATTTCTGTAATCACAAACAACAACATTAGGGGCTTCAGGGCCTTTAAAACTCATTCTTGGTGTATCACTCAAACTGGACCAGCATTATTCCCCATCTCTGAACATAAACAAGGGACATGTTTCAGGCTGTATTCCACAGGAATTTTTTTGCCCAGACCTCTATTTCCTGGCCATTTGTTCCTGTACATATCACCCACTTGCTCAGTTCTTATCCAGCCTAAATTCATGGATCCAGTTCCCTGTGCAGCAGCAGCAGCACTTGTGCAGGTGCATTAGCCTGAGACAGCCCAGGCTGATATGACACAACTGAGAGGACTGTGCAGCTTAGTCTGCTTTCATCAAGAAAAATGTCCATGCCCAGAAAAATGTTTTATGCAAGGAAACAGTCTCAGATGTTTGCAAATATACGTAAAGCAAAATAGGCAAACCCTGCTGCTTGCCATTGATGTCAATTGAAACAAAAGATAAATAGGGCTGATGTTCAACTTAAATGGACATCCCCCTTCTTTGCCTTAAGGCTTCATCCAACTGGACTGCTGGCTATGTGGACATTTTGGGGCGTTCAGCTTTTGATTGTTAAAGAGACTTGGCATGTCATCTCACTACTGCTTCTTGGCACAGGAAAACAATTTGTGAATCTATTTTATGTAACAACTTCTTAAGACTGCATGCCCTGGTGTAAAGGCTCAGCTGGTACAGATGTCAGTATAGTCCTGGCAGTTTGTACCAGCAGGTAAAATCTGCCATCCATCTTTCCTGCCACTTCCCCAGCTCCTTCAAACTTTAAAAGACTGATCCAGATCCCAGTGAAGTCTGAGAGCTTTCCCTCTGTGCTGGATCCAGCAGTATGCAGCCTCTTAAGTACAGCAATTAAGATATTGAGCTAATGTTAGTAATCCTTTCCTGCCTGCCTAGAACACCCAAACTGTCTGAGTCAGGCTTTATTTCATGCAAAAGCCTGAGGAAATCAGTTGGGTTTGTGTTGCATCTGAAAGGTCAGTCTGTGTCCCCATGGACTAAGAGGTGTGGGGGAGTTCCAGAATTTGCTGCCAGTTTCTTGCTATTTATTTCTGGAAGCTGTTAGCTTAGATTTTTTTTTTTTTAGCTAAACCTTGTTCTGGGGAGCTGAGATGATGAGTGAAGGCTTTGGAAAGTCACATTTCTAGGTGCTTCAAAACGTGTTTATAAAGCTACAACGCTTGCTTTTCAGGTTCCTTTTTGGATGGAATTTTAAATCACATTATGGACGCTGAGGAGAGTGCACGTATTCTATTTCTTTTCTCATACCACATTTAAGGACTTTGTCAAATGAACAAAAGCAAGGAAAATAACCCTAAAAATCCTGGAAGAGCTTGATGTCAGTAACTTTTTACAGTACTATTACTGTGAGACATTTTATTGTCTAAATAATTCCTGATTTGGAGGGACTTCAAATACACATGTTTTGCAGCATATTTAAAATCAGTGAAAAAAATGAAAGGATTTATATTTGGTGTAGGGATTTATATCTGATGATGTGAAATAATGGATTTTTAAAATATAAACCGATTACTTAGTAGCCTCTTGCTTAATTGGCACTCATGCTATTTAAAAGAAAAGGAGTGGTGGGTGTCTAAAACTTTCTCAGGTTGAAAAACAATGTTCTTGTACATTATTGACTCTGATTCTCTCTGTGATTTAATCCTTTCCTTTACATGGCTAGGGGGCAGAAATAGTGGGAAAGTCACAGCCACAAGCAATAACATGGCAATTAACTCAGAGGTACTGGTGGGACATTTAAGTAATTTTAAGTCAACCTTCATAAACATGATGTCCCTAGCCTGAAAATCTGGACATTATTTGCAGCTTTGGAAGATTTGATTACTTAACTGATTTTGATTTTCAAATTGCTTTTGAAAATCAACCACTGTTTTGAATCTGCTCCAGATGGGCAGTGACTGAAAATTGTTTTAATCTGGCACATATTTGGTAGCATGGATAAGTGAGTTGATGGCCTCGTTAAAAGTATCTCAAACATATGTGCTGATTAAAAAACTGCCTCATCTCAGACTCAGCAGGGTTTTGGCTGAAGGGAGCTGAACTGCTCTGTCACCCCTAAGGGCCCTTTCTGGCACTACAGGAGGAACCTCATAATGCTGCTGCACAGAGAGGTGGATATGAAATGTGTCATGGCCCAGTGCACCTGCCCAGCAGCAAGTGCACCCTGGTACAGGCTAGCAAGAGCCTCTGTGTGACTACATGTGTCCCCACAACCTGAAGGAGAATCATGCAACTGAGATCATGGGCTTTAGAAGTCTAAAAGTGGTATTTATTTTTCCACCAACAGGTCCTCAAAATTATTGCCTATCTGGTTAAAAAATGTTACAGGGAGATAGGCACTGAAGGTTCAAAGGCTCTGAACATCAGAACCAGACATCCTAAACCCCCCTTGTTGTCTCTGCAGAGAAACAGATACTTCAAAAGTACATCACTTCCCATCCTAAACGCCACAGCTAAAGCTGGTCACACCAGTTGTGCCCTAGTAGTGCCTCTTTGTTTCCAAAAGAAGCCTAAGGTGACCTACAATCTGTGTTTTAGTAAGTTTAAGGCAGGCAAGATTAATCCTGTTCTCAACAGCATCCCATCATTCTGGCAGTTGCTTGCTAAACCACTATGAGAATATTTTGCATTTTTTTCACAACCTCAGAACAACTGAACAGGGTCTTTCCTCCAAAGTGTTATGACTCAGCTCCTACAACACAGTCATTTTTTTAAAGGAGAAAATGTACCATTTCTAGAACAAGCCTGGCAAAGACACTGACCAAAATGATGTCCCTGGCCATAATATCCCTGGGGTTTAGGATGCTTTGTAACCATTGCCTGCATGAATTAAATGGCTTTTCTGTTCAGACAGCTGGATTTCTGTGTGGCACTAGATGGCAATATTCCCTCAACTCCTGCGAATGGTCAGGGGAGCCATACACAGGGACACATCCTGACCTTGTTTCCTTGTTATCACCCATGTAGCTCATATTGTAACAGCCAGGTTTCATGTGACTAAACTCAATCTGGGCTGCGGGGCCTTTTAAAATCTCTATGCGTTCATCCACCTACCTTTACAGCTTCACAGTTCTCTGTCAAAACATTTATTGGACACTAAGTTTACTGTGTGGGATCTTCAGTTTCATTAAGAAAGCTCTTATGGTCTCAGGCTGTTCCATGATGTTGATGCTCAAATCCACAGGCAAGAAATATATACATCCGGAATATTGCACTGTTTTCCTGCTGCCTTTTGGGTATTAATGTGGTGGCAGATTCAGTCAAGTCATTACTCAGATATAATGTTGCCTCATGTCAATTGTAAGTGGATTATTTTTTCCACTCATGTTTGTTCTCATATAAAATCAGCATAATCTAAACTCAGCAACTGTAAAAAAGTAATTCTGTGACTGTACCCAGATGGATTTAACCGTATCCCTGTGTGATATTTCTAAAGGTTTTCTCTAGTCAAAGAGCTTATAGACAGCAAGGAACACGGCCAGCAATGAATATTGCCTATCTCCTTTGTGTGATTAGGATGTTTTTTGCCTTTGTTCCACTTTATTGAGGTCCAGGTCTACTGAAATTGCTCCTTTCGAAATCAGGCTTGTCATTGATTTTTGTGAGGCTACGATCATTATAATGATTTTCCAATACTTAAGTGCTCTGGAACAAAAGTGGAGAGTGAAACGCCCCTCCTTACTTACCACACCCCTCTTCTGGTCCCCTGGAGAGCCACAGAGCCCAGCTGAAGGTCTCAAAGTTCTTGAAACCATGAACAAACAAAATTTCACACTGTTAGGAAGTAGTGAATTATTGTCACTCCTCTTGATCAAAGGATAGAGGAACTTGTGTGTAAAAACCCCTCTATCTCCATGTGAAAATCCACCACCTGAGCCCTCACCCTGTGCCCAGTCGTGCCCTTTTCTGTTGGTTGCACAGTTTTCTGTGGGTTGTTTTTTCAAAGTCAATAGAAAATATTTTATGTGTGCTAAAATGCAAAGTTGCTTTTGCAAAAATAATCAATTGTCTTTTGCTGAAAAAACAGGGAAGATATTTCATGTTTTGTGATGCAAAGGCCTGTTTAAGTAATTCTTAATACATAAATGAAGTGCATCACACTGTGTACATAGAAACCTTAGAGTTTGTGTACCCATATTTCCCAGAGCATTCTTTCTTGTTGCACTTGCATCTTTTGCTATTCACAGCCTGGTTTGTGTATTTACCAAACAGCTCAGGTGGCCAAGCAATTACAATAACAAATGTGTAATATGCAGTAAATGCTGTATCATGAGGTACAAAGTATTGCTGCCTGGGTTCAGGCCCTCATCCAATAACCAGTAAATGCAGAAAGAAGACTTCATTGGCCTCAACATATTTTTCACTGTATCTTTACTGGCACTAGAACTTAGTTTGGAAGACATGATTAAAATTCAAGTGTTATACCTGTCTAGTGTGGACAAGTGACATAATTTCTTGCAGGCACCAAATGTTCCATGCCACAACACATTATTCATCTCAAATCACAAAACACAAAACACTTGTTGGTAACATCTACTTTTGTATGGGTGAATGAATATTAAAACCTGTTATCACTGACTTCCATGTTTTCTTAAGGCAGAAGAAAATGTAATATTTTTAAGCAGCACACGAACTTCTTAAAGAGAAAAACATTTAGCAACAATATGGTTTTTACAGTCATGGTGTTTTACAGTTGTCATGATTGAGCTTGGGAGTGGGACTAAGACCTCTGGCTTTTCTGGAGTTTCTGTGTGGTCTTGCTGATGTCACTTGATCGTTACATAAGGGAGCATTCAAGTACCTCTGAAGCTTTCTTGAATTCATGTCCTTGTAATCATCTGTCTGCCTCAATCCACATTTGTCTAGATGGAATGGAGGGAATGGGAAGGATCAGAACAGTCTCTGCTAACTTCATGTATTTCATATTCCCAGTGGTCTTAAAATAAGTGCTCAAATTCTTTGTTGCAAAAACTAGAACTTCCAGGATTCCTTCTTCTCTGGCAAATGCCTTCATCTCTTGAGTGTATAACTGCTGGAATAATGGGAGGAGTTGTTTTCAGCACAGACAACAGCATCATTTTCAGCCTTCTGTGTATACTCATCCAGATTTTAGGCTGCTCTTTACTTTACCTGGATCCCCTAAAAAGAACTAGGTGTGATGGAATCACTTCTTGTTAACAAACACTTCAAGCTAATTGTCAAGGGAGTGAGTACTGGGGGCTATGTGTTTACAAGTCAGTGCTAGAAAAATACCTGCCTGGGACTTTTTTTCCATAATTGTATGGGTTACTGACCTAGCTAGGATGGGATTGCATTGGGTGAGATTAAGGTAGCATGGGTTGTATGCTATGACTTTTAGTTTGTTCTTGTCACTCAAAAATGGTACAGAGGAAGCTTTTAGCTGAGAAATTGAAGGAAATAGTGCATAAGTTTCTGGTGTAGGATGCTAAGGTACTGTTTTAATATTTTAGAAAAGGTTACCAAGGCAGTGGATGGAGAAGCTGTAATGTTTAAAGAGAAATTAAATGAAAATAAACCTTACAGTCTCAGTAATTTAATTCATGAAACAACAATAATAAATAATCATAAACTGAGGTTGGATCAGGTGTATGAAAATTCTCCTTAGGCTGCATAATTTTTGGTGAGTAATTACCACAGTAATAACAAAATGTCTGCTTTCCCATGAGTTGGCTAAAGAGAGGAGAGCCACTACTCTGGCTGAAATAACCATTAATGGGAAAAGTATGTCTTGAGCTTCTGATGTGTTTGAAAAGTAAGAGAACATTTCCTTCGTGTTGACAGACTGGAAGTCAATTGAGAATTAAATGCATAGAAAACAATTGGACATCCTGAACCCTGCACATTTTGTTATGCAAGTAGACTACTTCTCTGAAGCTGGCCTCTGTTGAAATCTCTCACTTTCCTGAGGACAGGCAATTGGAAGCTTGCACGTCAAGTTCTGCTCTTTCCCACCTCATATCCCTCACTTCCCATGTTCTTTCTCTGCATCCCAACCTAAGACCAGTGCATTCTTTCATACTCCCATCTGTTGATCTTTTCCTTGGTACCAGGATTCTTTAATCTCTTGAAAGGTGTTGCATTTTCCTCATATTCTCCACTTTACCTAATTATCCAGAAGACATTTTTTTCAGAAGTGCATTTTTTTTTTGCTTCAAAGCACCAAATAAAATTGCAAATCATCTTGAAAACCAAAGAATTACAAAAACCCCTCTTTTTTTGATCTCTTCATTTGCTCCAAAATTAATCTTCCCTCTGTTTTGCCTGAAAACTCCCTAGTTGTATTCTTGCTTGTGTTGCCTTAACCTCTCTTCATCTAGTTGCTTTATGCTCTCAGGAAGCTCATTCCTGACCTTCTTGCAGTATGAGTGTGGCTGTTGCTGGACTTGCCAGTGAATTTCTGCCTTACTCATCTTTTCCTAATTCACCTGTTCCTGACCAGCTCTTTTTTCTACTTGATTTTCAGCCTCTTCTGGGCTCTCTTTTAATTCTGTCTGCCATTTCACTTCATGCCTCACAGCCTGGCAGGTTGAATCAGAGAACCACAGAAATCCAGTCGGGGGAATATAAGAAATGATGGATCTAAGAAAAGTAATGAGACATACTGGAGGTGACTCAAGGAAGAAGAAAGAGCCAGAGCCCTTTCTGCTCACTCTTACTCCACCCATATGAGCTGCTCTCCACACTCTGCTTCTTGCATGCTGTTCTTGGCTCTCCCCCCATCTCCATGGTCACCTTTACAGTCTCCTCACAACATTCTTGAACCATGAGGCTTAACAGGAACTACTTGAAAGCCCTGGAGACATATTTAGAGGGAAAGCAGATATTAACTACTCCATGGGTATTCACTTAGTGCCTGAAACAATTACCCATTGCATTTCCAGGTGAAGTTGGGGACAGGCTAGCATTTCAAGCACGTGTATATTCCAAATGCCTTTCCCACACGTCTCTCATATCTCTCTATGGTGTCTATGTCATAAATCATGTCTGGTTTATGTTTATGGACTTTGAATCCTTGCTGAAAGTAGATCTGTGTATGTTTTCAGAAGAAGGATGGCCAAAACAAAGAAGCTGAGAAATGTATTTATAGGAAGAAAAAACCACCTCAAGCCATCCCAAAACAAATCCCCCCTCCTCCCTATCAAACCTCAGCCTAAACAGAAAAGAAAGAAAATAAAGGATAAAATTGTGACCTTTGAGTTCTGGAGAAGGCTTGGCTATTCAGAGCATAAGATGGAATCTGTCCTATCACTCAAAGTAGATGTTAAACAAATTTAGAAATGTATCTGAAAGACTTTAAAACTTATCCCAGATGTTTCTGTAGTTTTTTCAAGACTTAAAGAAACAGGCTTATAATGGGATGGATTATATATTGCAACTAAAAGGAGGGAAAAAAGCTAGCAGCAGTTTTACAGTGTTCTGGTAAACAGTAAAAGCTCACTGTACAAGACATTGCACTGTACAGGGCTGGTTCATGCCTGAGCACACAGACCTCATCTCTGTGAGGTGTCCAGTCAGATCAAAAGCTTCTTTGTGAACTCAGGAAATGCATATGAAGGGATGGGCAAAGACCTGGTAGGTAAAGGGGCAAGTTAGAATTTTTTGACAGTACGAATATATTTACAATATGATCAGTATAACTAGGTCATTTGACAGTGAGATTTTCCTCACATTTTTTTTTACTGCCATGAAGTCTAGGCACACATTTCCTGGGACAAAGGAAGATCAGCTTCCTTGGTACTACAGGCTGTCTTCCCAGATGATGGAAAACGGTGTGGCCACATCCACTTTAAACCATTATAAGGTCTTAGAAGCACTTGAAAACAGATGCAGTTTAGCCATCAAATGAGTATTTCTCATGATTCCTAAAATCAGTATCTGATATGTAGGTATGGTTCAGTTCCAATCAGTAGGCTTTGCTGATGCATCTTCTCCAGGTCCATTGTGTCAGGAGAATTCTCTGGGCCACGGAGGTACCATAGCCTAAGGTGTGAATGCAGCAAGCATAGGCAATGCCTGCCCTGGTGTTAAACTGGCTGCTCATGTTCAGCATGTTCAGTTAACATGCTCATGCTACACAAAACACAGAAGCATGGGACAGAACTTTCTGAGCTACTGTCAGCTTTCAGTGGGACAAACACAGAGGGTCATGCAGAAACATCTAGAGATGCCAGCTTAGATCACAAATCAGTCAGGTTTCTCCACAGCTGTGTTAAATCTGAATCTCAAAATTCTGCCTCTTAGCAGAGCTGCTAAATTTTTGCAGAGGTGTTGAGAATCAACTGGATGAATCCCTGAGCAACCTGATTTAATTAAGCCTGCTTTGAGCAGGATATTTGGCTAGGTGACCTCCAGAGGTCCCTTCCAGGCTAAATTATTCTCATGAGTCAATTCTCATGTGCCTATATTTTATCCAGCTCCAGTATTAGTGTCACTTCTCTCCTATGTTCCATGAAATAACACCAAGACTGCCCTTAGTTAAAAAAAAAAAAAAAGTTGGTTGTATTGTGGACCAACAAGTTAAATGCCTAATCTAAAGGAACCAGTGCACCTCCATGGGGCTCTGTGCTGTTCCTGAGACAGCTACCGCAAAGCTGTGTCATGTACAAACTTCATCATGTACACATGGCTCACCTCCAAGTATGTAGTATGTGTGCTCTGAGTGATTCTCTGGTATCTAGAAAAAAAGAAAACTTCATGTTCTTGGTTTGGGTAAAAAACCACAAATATTTTATTCTGGTGTGTGAAGGGAGCACCTCATTGCCAGAGTGGTGAAAGCAGCATGGTATTTCCAGATTTAAAACATATTAGATTCTCTTCATTATGGTTCATTGAATAAGATTATTATAGTGAAAGGACAATTAATGACTGTTTTCCCAAGTACAGGCCAGGGCTGTGAATGAAATGTCAGCAAGGAGCAGTTCCCTGACAAGCAAACAAGCTGACGGTGTTTGGAAACTCCCTTAGAGACACGGGTCCTTTGTTTCATTTCTCACTGCACAACATGAAAAAGAGGAAGAATTTAAGTGAAGCTGATGTAAACTGG
Organism: Phainopepla nitens; assembly: GCA_013400175.1. NCBI lineage: Eukaryota > Metazoa > Chordata > Aves > Passeriformes > Bombycillidae > Phainopepla > Phainopepla nitens. Next base: position 108,265 of record VXBQ01001131.1, on the reverse strand, counting down.
GGAAATCATAGTGTGATATTCCTTCAGTTTGCATCCTGGGAACATGAAGGACAGGGTCGTAAAGATAATGAAGAGCATGCTCCTTTTCCTAATTTTGCTGGGAGTAGTATCTGGTAAGAACATGATTTCATTATGCTGCTAAAATTAGAACACTGTTGGCTGTTATACTTTCTCTAGGGAACTTTATAATACATATTTAGGGATCAGACACAGATGGGAAAAATAAAGTAACAATTATTTTCCTACTGAAATAGATTGGGCTCTGTGGTTACAGCAGTATAATGAAGAGAATATGACTCTTTGCTAAAACACTTTGTTGGATGAGGCACTTCATTCCTAATAGCCACTGCTCAGTATGACAGCATTGGAGCTGGAAAGGAGGTCAGCTCTCCAAGAAACAATAACTAGTAGTTATACTCCAGTATCCTCCTTTCAAATATTGGTAACATTTTTCTTTGGCAAAGTATAACAAGCAACCAAACAGGACCTAACAGAAAGAAATTTGTGGACAGTATTAGTAGTATAACATCATTAACTTTGATCAGTGTAAATGCATGGCAGGATTGCCAATATGTGTCTGAAGTCTGTGTGGCACACCAAACACTGGTATTGCTGTAAGCTACCTGCTCAGGTAGGGTCATTTTGCTCTCAAGGAACTGTAAAAGTTCTGCCATCCCTCAGGAACCTGTCAGTATTTGGTGGTTTTCCTGATGTTCTGAAAACTGTGATTAGGACACTGCCTGCCACTTTCAGCTTTCTTTGAAAAATAGCATTTTTCTAACTGACATGGTTATGGATAGAGAAAATCTTGAAGATGTTACTCAAGCACACCCTAAAGGCTGGCACATCACGTGTAAGTAAGCCTTAAATATACATAAACATCTCCAAACTAATCTCATTATTGCTTTGTCTTGGAGTCATCACTTGTCAATGATCGTCATTGATAATTCTGATAAATATTGTGTTAAATTGCTTCAGAAATATTTTGTTCTGCAAACTAAAGAGGTAAGCAAGGATTTGTGAATATGGAAGGAGAGTTTTTGTAAAATTGGTTGGAAAAAGAAGAAGCCATTTAGAAGCAGCACCTAAAATTTCAGTTAAAAATAAAGAGCAAGAAGTAAGAAGTATGAACTTTTGATTTAGAAAGACAATTTCTGAATAAACAGCCAATTAAATCTTTGGAGATAATACAAAAATAGCAACTCCTTTCTACATTTCTAAATACTGTAAATTATTTCATTGTTTTTATACATGGTTTCCATTAATGAACTGTGGCTTGATGAGTGAGCTGAATTCATCAAGTACTGTCCATAGGAGATTACATTCAAAGTTCAGCTCCACTTATGGAAATGTATCTCCAGAAGCCCCTCTCAGCCCAGCCTCATTTGCCTGGGTGATTTTTGTTGATGATGTTTTCCAGAATCTGTAATAAGAGAAATAAAAACTTAGTTCTTCACTGTATCTTGGTCCTGCTGACATAAATCAGTAACAGCTCAGCTGAACTCAGTCCTATCAGGGTGCCAGACTGACCTGTTCAGATTAACTCTTTCAGGCAGTTCCCACCTCACAGTCTCCCACATCCCAGCCTGTACCTGTAGATTATCTCCAATCCCATTTTTTCCATAAATGACAGAGTAATCCCAGCTGAATCAGTGACCCATGAACCTGCTGTATGTGCAGTGTGGGAGCATGAGAATCTTCATGCAGCTGAGGAGGGGCCCTTAGGCTGCAGCTCTAATGGTCTCAGACTAGTTCCTGTAGCAGCTTTTCACCTTGCAGCTCGGCAGCCAAAAAAAAAAAAAAGATTTAATGGGGCATTTGCTACAATAATTGCTGGTGTATGAAGAGCCTGTCCAGACCCTTGGGTGGGCAGTACCTGTCTCCGTCTTGCACAGAGTGTGTAGGAAGTTCAGCTGAACACAGCCAGCTTTCTTGGACAGTGTTTTGGATTAACCAGTGAAGCATCTCCAAGAAACAGTTAGCCCAGAAGTGATTTTACATTCATTTTCATCTTGCAGGAAGAAGAACCCAGTTGCTTAAGGGCTTACCTGCAACAAGCACTGTTGAAGAAAACTCAGCAGCTGGTGTTTCAGTCTATAACTTTAATGTGACTGTTTCTCCATCGGCTTCTGAAGGTGTTGCAATTCTTCCTACCATAGTAAATTCAAATCCACTCACAGAAGCTTTTGACATTGAATCAAAAGGAGGTCTTGAATTCAGGGTGAGTTTTAAGTTTAATTTGAGTAATTTTCAGTTGTAGGCTGATGTTTCCTGGATTACTGAGCACTGACAGTGCATGGTGTCTCATCTTTTAATCAGAAAAGAATTTTAAATGCAGACTATGGTAGCATTCAAAAATACCGTAATAGATATGACAGATGAATAGCAGCAGTAATTATGATTTTTAATTGCATCTAGGAAAACTCACTCATCACAATAATTCCATTAATTCTGCAATAGAAAAAATGTGATTTTTAGATAATAAGAGGTGAAGAAGAACATGGAGGATCTGCTTCTGTTTTGAGGGTTTATCTATAGTTTTTCAGCTTACTATATATGAAGTCACTGTGACATTAAAGTGCCTTAGTTAAACCACATATGACTTCTGTTTGGCCACTCTCACCAAGAATTAAAAATAATTTGTCTCATTTATAAAATAAATGAAGCTGAATCAGATCAAAGTAATTCTTAATTCCGAACAAAGCTGTGACACATGAGGAAGTTTTCTTGAGGTAAGAAGTTATCACCCTTCCACACATCTGTGACCTGTCTCTATCCGTTGCACACTTTTGTCCTGTGGCAAATGCAGAGCAATTTCCTTTACTTCAGGCTGATTCTCATTGCTGAATAAATTAGCAAGTATTAGCTCACATTTGTCACAGGCAATGAGTGTTCAGGTGCATGATAACTTGTCATCCCATTGCAACTTGCTTGTACAGTAACACTGAGGAGTAGCTTTAATAGATACAGACAGAAATGGTGCAGAGTCTAAAAAAGACGATTTGAATGTCCTTTTCTGTGTGTTTCCAAGGAAGTTCAGGTTTTCACAGAACTAATAACACAGCTCTTTTCTTGTTCTATTTGCTGATGTTTCTGGGAGAAAATTTGGGAAAAATAAGGCTGTGGCCCTGGGTGGTATTGGGTCATGGATTTGATGTGCCTGTGAGGAGCTGCCGTGGCTCCCATGCTCCAGCCTCCCCACAGAGTACAAGGCTCACTTGTGCCAACTCTGCTGGCTCTTTACTGCTCCCCAGCCAAGTCAGTGAAAAGGTTAAAAAACTTCTCAAAAAAGCCCTCTTTCACCTGTGAAGCATAGGGGGAGACTGTACAAACACCTGGACTGGGTCAGCTGAAGAGATCACAGAATCATAGAGTTACAGAATATGCTGAGTTGGATGGGTTCCTTCAGAATTATCTAGTCCAGCTCCTGGTTCAATATAGGACACCCCAAGAATCACTCCGGGTGCCTGAGAGCATTGTCCAATGGCTTCTTTAACTCTGCCAGGCTTGGTGCTGTGAGCACTTCCCTGGGAGCTTGTTACAGTGCCTAGGCACTTTCTGGGGGAAAAACATTTGCCTGATATCTGACCTAAACCTCCCTGAACTCTCCTTCATGCTTTTTCCTCCACCCCTGTATAACAATCAGAAGGGAATGGATACATCCCTTAAACTGGCTTTGCTGACAGACAATCCATAATGTAGGACTCCCTTCCTAAGCCTTTTTTTTTTTTTGGCATCTCAAATTAAAGTGATCCCTTCTGCTACAAAACAAAACATAGTCTTTTTTTTTTACCTGCTTGCTCCTGTCCCATGCCATCTTTATGTTATGACACACAAGAATTTATATTACTGCTTGTTGAGTGGGACTGAGAAATTAATCTGGAGGAAAAATAATAGACAAGAAGTCCTTCTTGTTTTCTTCTCATGGCAAGGATAATGGAGAAATTCTTATTTTAGCACAGTGCAGGCTGACACAAGGATGAAAATGAATGGCCAAAAAAGATGTAGACTGGAGACAGCTTCTTCCAAAGTGCCAGTTTATGTCCATTTCATACCACAGCCACATTACCAGAATGGCCTGTGAACCTTTGTATGTTTTGCTTGAACTGTTTCTTTTTTCAATGTTTCCTATGTCACTCAGAGGACTAGAACAAAGAGTTTGAGTCAGTGAATATCAGTCATGAAAAAAATCATAAATCAAGCTACATACAAATTCTGCAAATTAACAGGTGAGTTCTAATTAGAACTCATAAAGCAAGGATAAATACATGGGTGTTCTTAGTTAATTTATTTGATGAGGATTGCTACTTTTAATTACTCATGCTATGTTGTAGCAGATCTGTAACAATATTTCACAAGAGTGATGTGATCCAAAACCAGACACCTCAGCTCTATCTACTGCCATTAAATCTTTGCTAAGATATAGACAAAGGCAGTATTTAATAAATGAATTATGAGATTAGCTAAGTACCTGCTAGGACAGGCTCTTTAGTATTTATGAAGCACATTTAGCCCTGTTGCAGCAGCAGAAAGCAATATCACGTTTCTTGATTTATTTTGAGACTCCTGAGAAAGTAACAGTTTCTGAGATCTCATTCCTGTTTATTCCTCCTCACCTTACTCCTGTTTGAAGGTTCTCAAGAGCAGATGTGTGGAATGCATGAAAACCTGCTGTTGCCTGAAACTACCTGAGTGATCTTAGTGGTGTTCTCTGAATATACCGGGAGCAGTGAAATTCTCATGTGGAATGAGTGATAGACAGTTTGGGCGTGACTCTAGATCCCCTTTCATGAAGCCTGCAGCTGCTTCAACTGCGTGCAGTCCTGCATTTATCAGTAAGCTTTGCTCCTACCTGAAGGAAAGGAGAATAGTGGCTCACAGCCTGTGCCAGTAGCATGCTGTTCCCAAAAAGGTTCAAAAGCAATCTACAAAGAAAACATTTAGATACACATTTTCACTTCCAAGGCCTTTCAAAAGGAGGGTGGGAGATGTGTATTTAGACACATTTAGTCTGGCTATAATTACAGCACCAACAAAAACATTTGGCTGTGAACTGGAGGGATAATCTCCAGAACACATAACTTCTGCTTAGAACTGGACAGTTTAAAATGTTGAATTCATTGTATGTGATTGTGGTATTTACATCTCCATCAAACATTCATTTTGAACATCAAGCTTTCCACTGTTGTGACAAGCTTTTTAGAATGTTTTTTATGTGTTAGCATCACTTTAATGGGAAACTCATGTCTGTACAGTGTAGGAGGAAAGGAGACCATCCAGGACACAGTTATTTTCTCCTGCAGTATTTTAACAAAAAGACCCATGAGGTTCCAAACAGCAGCTGTTTCCTGTACCAGAAGTCACAAAACATTTGTACTTCTCTTCATTCTGCTCCAACTCTTTTTATTTGTCTCTATTTTGACTTCTGTCTTCTAACTGTGCTGACATCACTTTTGTGTTTGTCCTCTGGCCCACAGCATCTCATCTAAACCCAAGGATTTTTTTCATTGTTCTCCTTCTTCATGCTCTTCAGTCTCCTTTATTCTGCAGTATTGTAAATACACTGACATGCTGCTTGTCACATACACTCGTGAGCCCCAACTTTTCCAGTTCCACAGCACCCTGTTACTGTGTTGAAGTTTCTCAGTTTTTTAGCCACACGAAAAATTGAACTATCACCTTTTCCTTTCTTTCTTGTCCAAGAAAGGAAAGATCTTATTTTATTATTGGTTTCAGCAGTGAAGATTGAAGCATACAACTTTCAGCATCCTCCTGTTGCTCTGGATGCATCCTAAATCCAGAATGATTGCATTTTACATTTTTTTGTAGAATGTCATTCTTGTGCTAGTACATATTGTCTGTTAAGAGGAAATATGCAGAGCTGCAAACCTTTGAAATAAAATCCCCAAAACAAAATAAAGCTAATTTTTGCCTTATCAATCTTGCAGAACTCAAGGCCTAGCTTATTTTTTTCAATTAGTTCAGCAGTTTCCCCAAAGAATTCTGGTGCCTCTCTCAGACAATGTACCCATGAAGCTCCCTTCTTCTGTGGTTTCCTGTAAGTCTTCTCCAAGATACAGGTTACGCAAGGGAGGGTCTGGTAGCTGCTAGACTATATGGTGTCCTGCCTCCACACTTTATTTCAAGTTAAAGATCTTCCTCCTCATGTTTCTAATTCACAGAAAAAGTGAAGCTGCCCTTGTGTCTTGCAAGTCTTCCTCTGAATTCTCAGTCTCATCACACCTTCACTGCTCCTGGAGCACGGTGTGGAAAGGAAAACACTTGGCACAGGCACGTACCTGCAAGATGTAGTCCTGAACTTGAAGACAAAGCATTGCCTGTGAGGCAGATCAGCTCCTTCCCAGCTATCTCCTCCTCACACTGCTCCTCACACAAAAGATCTTTGAGTTACTCCATGAAGCCACACAACATTTTGGTCTTTTCACTTTGTTTTTGTCACATTTTTGCCACTGATGAGAAATGTGCCAACAAGTAAAAAATTATCCAAAACATTCACTCTTTACTGATTGAAAGTGTCCCTTTATTTGTATTTGCTTATTTGGACTATAAGTTTCATCTCTTGCATCAGGTGCTAATAATGATCTTTTATTTTCAGGTTATTACCACTGGAAATCCTGTCTTAGATTATGAAACTATGCCAAAGAGCTTTGATTTGCAGATTTTTGTTGAAGATACAACTGGAAGAACTGACCTTAACATATTGACTATTCAAGTAACAGATAAAAATGAACATCCTGCATTTCGAGGAAATATGGCAATTCAAAGTAAGATAATGGTAGAATTTGAAAAGAACAATACTTGAAAAGATGACATCAGCTTAAAAAAAAGAAAAAATTGAGCTCATGCAGTGCCTATAGCTAAAGTAGTCTAGGCATTTTCCTTTAGGAGAACAAGGGAAGAATAGGACACTGTTTTTATCAGAGCTTTGCTTTACCCAAAGAGTGTGATTCATCTCTGGAAATTGGTATGCTTCATCTCTGGAAATGCCCTTTTATTTTTCTTGAAATTTTGTTTAAACATTATTTAACCATTTTGAAGCAGCTGAAGAATTAAAAAAATATACCAATAAATGCATATGCTATTTTTAACTAGAAAACTGAAATTTGCTGGGGTTATAACCATTGAGTATGGGTACATATTTCTGTGGTTTTTTGAAAACTGGACTGATTTGGACAAGCAAGATAAATTTCAACAAGTGCATATTGTATGTGCAAGAATTTATGTGGGAAAACCATAAACACCTTGCTTTGCAGATATTTTATATCTACATATTGCATTTGCACTTTCATATGAGAAATTAAGTTGAAAAGCAATCAGAAGAGTGACATCTCAGACTGTGATCTATGGCGGTACAAATGGAAAGAGGCAGAGAGTTCTGTCTCCTGCATGGGGCAGTTGATGTTAACCAGGTTTGCTTTTAGACTGGGGCAAAGATGCAGGGGGAGGAATGTGCAGTAGCCTGAGGAATGAGACTGGAGAGGCTGGACTGCAGCTGAGCCAGTGCAGGCTTTGCACGTCGTGCTGAACCTCATGTGAGCGACAGATGGGAAATAACTGTCTTACTCTCTAAGAGATCTTATCTTGCTTATTTACTAATGAAGAAGACCTGCAAAAATGGTACCAGATGCATCAGAATATAATGATTTGTTTATTATGTGTTCACGTACCGACAGAACAGTTCAGTTCATTCCATAAATTACTGAGAGCCTGTTTGAGGACTTGCTGTCCTAACAGCAGTATATAGCCAAGCACACTTCAATACTCAGTCTTAAAATATCTGAAAACACTAAACTGTGTTCCCTTTGTGGAAAATATTCAGAGCTGGCTGCTAACCCCCCAGGTCTGGACTGACCACGCTGGAACAGTGAAGCCTGACTGCAGCCTGACTTTTGCCTGCTGCACAGGGACGGGTTCAGAGCAGCCTGCTCATGCTCACCCCTCCTCACTGATGCCTCCTGAGCACATTGACATCCCTGATTCCATACAATACTTAGTTTGTAAAGCAAATTACCTTCCCCCAGGGAAGGGGCTGTGTCATCTTCTCGGTATAGCTGGTGTCTTGCATATCATGGGTGCCGCTGGAATCGAATAATAATTAAATCTGACACTTCAAGAGATCGACACAGCATGAAACAAACTACGTGGGAGCTTGTTACAAAAAAAGGCATCAGCTTAACTCTCAGCTAGAGCTGCCATAAATTGGTGAGCACAGATGTCTGATCTGTCTAACTGTGTGGCTTTAGTTAGCAGTACCAGCCACAATTAGACACTAATTGTGCATTTGCTGTTTATGAAAAAGCATCTCCCTCTCATTAAACTTTGTGTTCATATTGTTGTCCTCTGGGAACAGCTCATTACGCTGCTCTGGGATTCCCACTACTCTGATGAGGAGCAGCAGTCAGTAGGGGGTCACAGTGGAAATTATTAGTCCAGAAAGAGCAGATCCAGCAGACACAAAAGGCATAAAGCAAATAATGTGATCTAAAGATCTGTTGTCTTGTTAATTGCTCTGCCCAAGGAGAGATAAGCCTGTTGCCGGTGGTTCAGTATGGGATAGCCCAGCTGTGAGAATCCCTGGCATGCAAAGAAACGTACCTTGCACTGAATTATCAGCCTTAGTAAAGCAAACATTAAAGTCAGTGCAGACAATCTGCTACTTATCTGCCTCAGAGGTGTAAAGGAAAAGCAGAAATAAAGAGGAAAGGCTCTGAGCCCTCCTGGCAGGGCACAGGGCGTGGACAGGAAGGGGATGGTGATGAGGACCCGGCACAGAACTATGTTCTTCCCATCTGCATAATAAAAACCCCCACAGATGTAGCCCAAACGCATAATTTACTGCATAACTTGTGAACAGCTCAAGATAGGCCATAAGGAAAGATCAGTCTTTCCCCTGAAGGGATAATTCATATTGCAGTGGTTGTCTGTTTACTGATATGTAATCGGTTACTTTTTATCTTTTGAGTATCTGTGATCTTTGTGATGATTTTGGAATTACACTTGTGAAGTGAGAAGATGCAGCAGGCACATCCTCACAGCTTCAGCGCATCAGTCTTTTTGCTGCTGTGTCCTTTACTTTTACCCAGATAACACTGAGTACACTTATATCCATACAGCTGTGACAATCTATGTGTTGGAAGGGACACCTCCAGAACGCATTTACCAAGTTGATGCAGCTGATCCTGAAAATGCAAAACTCAAAGTAAGTTGTATTAAACAAAAAACTCCAGAGATTATATAATCTGCTGTGTCTGAAATGTGGATTACCATCATCTTTCAACAACTTCCTTCCTTATCAGAAACACAGGAAATGGTTTAATCTGGAAAAAAAGAAACATTCTCAATACTAAACTGAGACAAACTAATCTTAGTTTTTGGACACAATCTATATTTTAAGTTCTCAGCCTTCCAAAATTAAGGGATGTTGAAGGCAGTGTTTGATATAGTTAATCAGAGACACTGTAGAAATTGTGAATTTAAATTTTAAAAAGGCTTACAAAATGTTTCTTGTTGATGAGAGTGACAAAAGTAAATAAGATTTTTAACCTTCTGTATCACAATGTAAATGTTTTTAAATGAGACAGTAAGGAAATCACTTACAAGGCAAATGAATATCAGGTTTTTGACAATCCCAGGACAAACTGGGACTTTCAGTTATAAAAATGTGTTGGCTGACCTGACAGTACTCTTGGTATTCAGAAAAACTTGTGGAAAATGGTAAGTTGGTAGCTCGGGAAAAATAACTGCACTTAGCTAAGAATTATGCTGTATCTTTGCTTTATTTAGTTCGGCTTTATAAACTACAGTACATTCAAGAACTGAACCCGAAGATGCTACTTTGATGTTTAGCGTTATTCAAGAAAGCAATTAGCTTGAGGTCTGTCCTCAGTCTGTGCCCAGTCAAACTGAGCTGGTGAGGAGGGAAGCAGAGCTGTGGGGGTTTAGCTCTGCTTTGTGTTAGAAAGCAATGGCAGCGGGTTCCATGTGCCTTCTAACCCCTGTCACATCTGAGGCATAAGAGGCTGCAAATAAAGAAATGCTGTTCCATCCTTGGACAGATCTGCTCAGCAGCTTTTGCAGGTTATTTGTGTGGTGCATGACCGTCTCTAACTTGCCCTGTTCTAGTAGGCAAGGAATGAATGGAGGGATGTTTAAAGATAAAAATACTAATTTCTTGTTCTCTTCATTTCAGTATTCGCTGCTCCCTGCAACAGTACCATTCTCAATCAGGGAAAGTGGAGCCATTTTTTCCACAAAAGAATTTGATTATGAGAAAGATCCACGTTGGTGAGAATGTATTTTATTCCCTTGGCCTATTAGCTTATAGTATTCAGAGAAATGTTTTCTCACGTACACAGAATGATTCTCGTTCTGTTTTTCTTATTTAACAGTTACTTTTTAAATATAACAGTGACAGATCCAGACGGACTCAACTCAACTGAAACAGTGAATATAAACATAATTAACATCAATGATGAAAGACCTTACTTTACCACGTGAGTAAAAATTTTCCATTGCACTAAAAATGTAGATGTTTTCTTGGGTTTACTGCTGTGGCAGCAGTGGGAGGGTTTAACATAAGGGCAAATAACTATGACAACAAAATACTACTGATATGACATACTGATATGATTTGCTATGATTCCTATTCTTATACTGGAAAGCTTTGTCCTAATGTCCCTCATTTATTCTTATTCTTAAAAGTTTAAAGTTTTCCAGGCTCTACCTTCATGCTAAGAGCAGCCAACAAGCTTGTTATACTTGTTAGCATTTACAGAGGTTAAAGCTATGCAAGGATCTGCAGACAAGTTCAGACAAGGAGATTAATTTCACCCAATGTGAATACAATCATATAGAGTTTGCTCCTTATGCAGGTGTGCATTTCACCATAATTGTTTTTATTCATGCAGAAATGTCTAGACATAAAATGGTCTCGCTTTTGATCAGTCTTCCTCTTCCCAGACACGCTTGTAAACAATCCCGGTGATCTTTGAAATATTATTGTCTCTTACTGTGTCATGAGCAGGAAATTGTGTCATAACACACAAGTCAGAATAGCTTTTGAAGACTAATGGAGTCAGGATATATCAAGAATTTGGAAAAATGGGAACGAATATGCATGTCCTACAGGCAGGTTGTTTTGCTGTGGAAATCACAATGAATGGTTATTTCTGAAGCAGGAGTTTGACAATTTTTACAGTTGATCTGACTCTGTTGTCGATTTATTTTTGTCACTTGCATGAGACACTGATGAGATTCAAGACACTGTCATTGTGTCTGGATTGTGAGACTCTACAAGATCCCTGCTGAGAATATTTATGATGGCTTCTCTCCTGCCATCTCTGCAAAAGTGAAGACAGGATAGTGCCTGGGGCCATGCCAGGATGTTCCAGCCACTTGTTTGGAACAATCTTCTGGGTGTTGTCTTGACCCAGAGCAATGCATGGCTCCTAGGCTGAGGCCAATGATCTGGACCTTGATGGATAAAAGAGTAAAGCATATGAAGAAACAAAAGAATTAACGGTTAGAAATAAGCATGAATTGTTGTTGTTGTTGATGATGATGATGTTGTTTTTGCTACCTACTTAATACTTGAACCTCATGTCTGCAATAAACAAGAATGTTAATAGCTCATTCCATGTTACTGTACTTCTGCAAGCAGGTTTGATGCCTTGAGAGCCTACCTAGAACAGAGGCTAGACAGTGTTAAAGGAATAAAGCAGTATTTATTAAAAGGCCTTCAAAGAATACACCTTGGGCAGTACAAGAGCCCGGCCATGGCTCCACCCAAGATGGACAGCAAGTCATGAGTTTTCACACTTTTATAAGTTTTGGTCCATTTACATATTGGGGTTAATTGTTCAATTACAGTTTCAGGTTATGAAGTCCCATTCTCTCAGATTGCTCTTCTCAATTCGTTGTTGTTTACACTTTTTGGACCTGAAGCTGCAATGGGGTTCCTGGTTCTCAGGCTGGGAAAGGATTGTTTTGTCTGACTAAACTGTGAAGAGAACTTGCTAACACTTTATATGAAGTTCAGAGTTATGTACTAATGCAGTACAGAATCTGGAAAATATGAAAGCTAAAACTTAAGGCTTCATAAGGAATCCTCTTCCCAGTGCCAATGTGTGCACATTGTTTTCTAGACTGATTATTTCCTTCTAATATTGCCATTTCTGTGTATTTATCCTTGTGTCTGGAATGCTGAAAGAACTCTTTTAAATATTTATCTACTTGTTTGAATTAGTGAAAGCTGCAATCATTTGAGAATCTGTAAAACCTAAGACTCATATGTCACGAATGCAGTCTGGTACTTATTTGAATCTTCTCCCTTTTAGATCAAAAAAAGCAGCTTAGTTTGTAAAGAACTTTAGATTAAATCACACTTTATGATCTATCCTTAATATGCACATGTATGGCCTGTCCCCTGCTACAATGTGAGCTGCATGCTGGGGCTAAGTACTTCCTGCCACTGTAATAATTAGTGCTGGGCTAAAAGCTGGGGAAACTTGAGGAGTTAGCAAACCTCCTTTATTTTACCTCAATCATAGCTGTCAAGAACAGAGTTTCAAAGGGTCTTTTTAATTGTTCCCATAGTATATGCAAGCACATCTGGTTTTGGTGTTCATAACACTACATTGGCATTCAGCCTTTTGAAATTGTTGCTGTAAAAATCAATAGAAAGCTTGTGGAGTCGGGAAAACAAAGGAGAAGACAAGAAAACAAACATATGCTTCTTTTGCAATTACATTGCAGTGACTAAAAGGTCTGCTTGAACCGTCCTGTAAAAAGCCCCTGGCTGGTGGCAGACAGATGGACAACAGGACACATCCCAGATGTAGCTGTGTAGGAAGTGGCCCCAACTCCTCCCCAGCTGTACTGGTGCTTTGTGCTATGGGGGTGTGCTCAATAATGTCCCACTTCTTCCCAAAATATCTGGTGGGAATGGGATAATGACCAGGTTGCAGAAGGGTTGGTAGGGCTGTGAGGGTGGAGCTGTGGTGAGTTTGCTGTTCACAGAGAGGTTGGAGTAGGGGTTTCAGTGGGCCTAGGGAGTTTCCTACTTGGGGCCAAAACCAGTTAGAGCTGTGGGAGTGGTGGGAACTGTTTCTTTCTGCATGACTCTGGAAGCAACAGGAGAACATGGAAGGAAGAAAGGGATTCAGTGCCAAGACTGAGATAGAAACTTCATAAATAACTGACACAACAGGTTTCATAAACTCCTTGTTTTCTTCTGTCTGTAAGTTAGGTGTTTTTACTGGGAAAACCCTATGTGATTTATCTCCTGTATGCTTGCCTCTTTTCATATGAACTGACAGAACAGTTGAAGATAGTGTGCCTTTGTAACCATTTTTAAAATTGCAAGTGGAGATCTTGAGGCGTAGGTTTTTCTGTTCTGTCTCTGCAATTCTCTGCTCCAATTGCTAAGTGCCCCATGATGTGTATCTCCAGAGAACCACGAAGGACTTGTGTTTTCCTGTACTGGGAACTGCAGACCAGTCAATTACCTAAGTCGTGGCATAGGATGTTTTAAAAGTGCAAAAAGTATTTAACCTTGAAAAACACTTCTAATGCTTTTTTGAACTCCTGAGGACCTTCAACTCCCTTTGGGTTCTAGGATCAGGAGATGTGTGTTTGTGTGTGTTTCAGTAATATAAATCAGTCTTCTGAAATTCCTGGCACTGTTTTTGTGTCCTGGCCCATGCTTATTTTGCACGTGGTTCAAGTACTGAAATTGTCCCCCTGAATACCTATGTGAGCATCAAACTGCAACCACTGTAAGCAATCCTGCACAATTGCCTGTCAGGCACATCTGACCTATAAAACTCAATTCATGGGAAATTTGGGAGCTCTGACATAGCAAAAAGCAGCAGTAGAGAACCATTTTCCCAATGCAAAATGCATCAGATAGACAGATGCTGCTGGGAGTTTGAGGCATGTTATCTGTTAGGCACCCAGAAGAATGCTCCTTCTTGCCTTCACCTACTGCAGGGACAATTCAGTTTTTCTGTAATATTGTTGCCCCCCAGAAGGCTCCAGCATTCATTGGAAAATATGATTAACTACATTACTTATTGTAATTTTTGCTTTTCTCTTGCAAAATGAAGGAATTAAAGCAAATGGCTTTATGAGCTGGTGACTCTGTAAGGAGATAGATGACATGACTTGATTACCCGCTACCTCTTTAACTTCCATGGTTCTGTGAAAGTCAAATTGCTTTTACTGTGCAAAAGTTGCCCACTTACTTGTGTGGCTGTGTCATGCTTTATGGACACATGCCAGTTCAGCCACTGCTACAAGTCCAGCTGGCAGAACCAATGACTGGGATATTTATCCAGACGTACAAATAGCCATCCCGGAGCCCAGCATGGCCATGACTATGCTGCTACAGTTGGCTTCTCAGCTAAGTCTGTAATCAGCTGCCCTTACAAACAAGATGCATATTTTGCTGAATTTTGTCTTGTAGGAAACAAAGAATCTACAGGATTCCAGAGGAGCAAAGCCCAGGCACCATTGTTGCCAATATAACAGCTGAGGATCCTGATGATGAAGATTCTCCCAGCAGACTTTTCTACAGCATCCAGTCATCTGACAGACATTTTTCCATAAATCCAGGTGAGACAAACAAAAATGTGACTTCTGTTATCTGAAAAATAAATTTTAAAAAAAACCCAGACAAACCAAAACTGTTTACTTTGGAGAAATTATTTTTGCCTTAGTTTTAAATAGACTTACTTTATTTAGTGGCTCCTTATAGCAGTCAGGAATGCTCAGTTCCTTATTAGAGTCAAATTCTTTGGTCAGCTGATCAAGACTTAGTAAGATATCTTGAAGAAAGTTGATCAAAGGTGACCTCTTGACAAATATTGACTTGTGTCTGGAGCGTGATGGTTCCTTGGGTGGAAGTAAGGTTGCTGACTTATTTTTAATCTCTGAGGACTGCAGTGACCCTTCTGGGGCTCTTGAAACAGCTGCAGGTTGTTTGACCATGATGTCCTCCCTCCTGTCTGAAATCCTCTCTAGCACTGAGGTGCACAACAGATCTAGAACTCAAGCTCATTGTTCCATTCATGACCCTCCTCAGGCAAGACCATCCAAAAGAGTCCTCTTTCTCATGGTGATTCTTTCTTCTCCATGCTCTCTGGGGTCTGCACATCTGTTCCCCAGGGGTTTTTCCTCCAAGATTGGCATTCAGTGACAGTTTGCTCCTTGTCTGCTATTGCTTTAGAACTGTTTATCACGTTGTAAGAAGTGCCACACAACACGGTGCTGTGGGGGAGCAGGTTGATCGATCCTTAAATGCTTTGGATTCCCTCTGCCCTTTGGCCTTGTATTGCCACCTTTCTCCTCAATTACACTCCAAAATGCAGAGGATGTATGCGCTGTTCTTTTAACTCCTTTGTGCTCTGGGAATAGTACTGGTACTGTGCCAAAAAAGTCTTCTGTTTTTGACAGAGGTTAACAGAAGTGAAAAAGGTATTAAGTGAGTGGCTGACCAGAGCACTTGGCACAGTCTGTCACAGCTCTGTTGATGTGTGAGTAGATTTGGAAGTGCTGAAGGATACTTGAATGGTGACAGTGGAAAGTGAAGCTGTCTTTCTAGCTAGGGAGTAAGGACAGCACAGGCATTAGCAGCTCGTTGTCCTTGATGCTCTGTGAATGCGCTCAACTCTGGCTTGCACTAGAAGCTTGAGAATAAGGGAAACCTAAATGCTTTACAAACCCTCTGCTGAGGCCTGCTAAGGCATGTTTTTCAGCAACACTATCTAGCCATTAATCTTACCCAGAATGTTCAGAGCCATGTTCTATAACTTAAAAAAACCCCTAAACCAGCCATGATTTGCACAGAACAGAAGACTTTTTATTCTGCTACCTGTCTGTTGAGCTGCCCTGCCCTCTTGCACATACAGCATGACCGTTTGTTGCTCCTCCCCACTGTGAATGTCTGACTTCTGGCTGCTCTCTGGCAGCAACTGGTGTGTTGCAGGTGGCTGGGAGACTCGACCGGGACGCGCTTCCACTGCGGCTCCATCCCAACATCTCACTGGTGGTCCGCGTGGAGGACGGCCCCAGCAGTGGCCACGCCAGTGAAATGGAGATCACAATCATTATTGACGATGTCAACGACAACCCACCAGAGTGCAATCCTTCTGCCTTCAGGTATGGAGTCTCTCCCTTGCCTTGGTGCTGCCTTGCTGCCCCAGACCAGTGTGCAGACTAAGGCACATCCCCAGACCTGCAGCTGGAGGCTCAAGGGGACATTCATCATTAGCCTGTCCATTGTACAGGGCTGTTGTCCGTCACAACACATGGGTCAGATTCTGGGTTGCTTCCTCCATTGTTGCATATTTAGATCAAGGATTTCACTTAAAACATAAATCAATGTTTTGGCCTGTGATATATGAGGAGTTCAAAATGAGAAATATAAGTTGCTTTGATGGGAAATGTGTTTGTTTTAAACAGGAAAGAAGCGAAGGAAAATATGACTCCTGGGACATTTCTAGTTGATCTGAGAAATTACTGTAAAGATATTGATGTTGATCCATCAAACAACCAATTTAGTTTCACTGGATTATCTGGTTTTGGAAGCAATAACTTTGCTCTGGAGTCCACTGTATCTGGAAGACTTGTGGTCAGTCATTTGTGGCTTTATGTTAGATTACCCCATTAGATAAGTGAACTTACGAACTATTATAAAGGATTTTAAAAATTTATTGTACAAGAAAAAAAAATCACAATTGTGTAATCCATTTCATAGTGGTATGATGTGGATGATGACTGTTTTGACTGGTTGTGAACTATATAACCCTAGAGAGGATGCTTTCTAAGGATTCTACAGAATTTAGTGAACAGAGACTGTTTTCTTCAGTTTTAAATAAATATGCTAGATATGATGAAAAAATATTCTTTTTTAGGGAGTGTGAAGCACCACCTTTGATATGGATAAACAGAGAAATCTGAAGCCATTTCATACCCATTTAGTCATGACAGACTGTGGAAGATCCTTGCTATTCAGCATGAAGAATTTAAATACTTGAGAAATCTCACACTCAGTAACTCAGTAACTGGTCAGAATCGTAAAACCACTTTGAGTGGCAAATTTTATAAAAGTGTGGTGAGATTTGCACTTCTGTGATTTTGCATGTCAAAATATAAATTCCTTATGCTGATAGCTGCTGGCAAACTTGCATTGGCCAGAACCCCACCAGTCCCTGGACATGTGCAATGGTGGTTGTTTTTTTGCTTTAAAAAGAACTAAGGGTAACTACAGAAAAAGGAAAACGACAAAAAAATAGACATTCTGTCTAAAAGGCAGGAGTGCTACCAGAGCAGTAAAATGGTATGGTATGGTTTACTTTAATTTTGGAACTGAGATTTCCTTGTCAATAGGAACTGCCCTTAGCTGCTTCATCTGCTGACAAAAAAAAACATTTTCCTTGCTGCAAAGGATATGATTGCTGTCAAGCATTTGATCGCTGTGTATGTACAATGTAACAGACTACACCAAATAACCTGCTCCTCCAGGAATGCCCCTGAAGAGGCAACCAGCAGTGGATGCCTGTGTGTTAGTCCTGCTGCCCCAAAGTTTATGAGGCTTCCACAGCAAGACAGAGAGCTCAGAAGATTAGGATTTAAATCTCAGTGAGCCACCATTTAGTAATAACTTGATTCCTGGACAAACACTAATAGCTGGACCTGATACTTTTTTTTTTTATTGTCTGCAGGCATGAGCTCAAGTAAAAACTCAGGCTATTACTGTTAGCCATCGGAGATCCTTGTTGAGCCAAGAAAGGGCAGCATAAATAGCCAGCTCATTACACAAGCTTTGATTGACTAAGTAAAAGTCCCAGACCTTACTATTCAAATGATTAAACTTCCTGCTCTTAAGGGGAAGAAATTTTGTTGGTAGACATGTGAGCACGTAGAAAAAGCCTGGAATTCAATCCTGGAATTGACTATTAGCTTGTGTTATTCCTATGGAATTGTTCTATTTACCCAAGGTGCAAATCACACTTACAGAATGCTGGAAAGAGTAATTGTCATCATGTGGACTGTGACTTCATGTATGGAGGTATGATTGTGTTCCTTTCTGTTTAGATGACTGGAACTATTGATTTAGAAAACCCAGCTAATCCAGGAGTTGAAGTTTATACTTTGACTGTCAGGGTGCAAGATATTGCCTATCCTAACTACTCAAGCAAGTATCCCTTTTACATTTCTTTTGATAGTTTTCTGTGCTGTAGCAGCATGGAGAGAAGAATACCATATGTATTTTGAATATATGCATGAGAAAATTTCACAGCCATACTTAACCATGATTTAATCTTCTGTTGTATTTCCAGATATCATCTACATTTACATCAGGATTAAGCCAGTGAATGAATTTTTTCCGGTCTTCCGTAATTTATCTTATGTATTCAGTGTTTCAGAAATTACTAAAGGTATAGTAAATAGCACCTAAATTATAGAAATAATAGTGTCGTGTTGTAAAGTGCCTTTTTGCTCCAAATGAATTTTCATATATGTAGATGAGGCAAATGGCTCAAAGTTGCAGTTCAAGTAGGGTCTCATCATACAACCACCTACTACCCTTAAATAGACTAAACTGGCAAAAAGTCCAATTGTACAGATGGAAGCTGAGACACAGACAAATTCAGCAATTGCTCAAGAAATCTGTGGCAGTGCCAGGAGCTGAACTCAGATGTCTTGTTTTAGACTGTCTTTCTGCTCTTGCTAAATTAGCCTTTTGGAGGGACTGTGGTGGTGCACAGAAACCTTTACAGACTGACACAGAAGAGTGAGGACTCCCTTGGCCCAGCCACGGAGTACTTCTGTTGAGGTTCTCTACACACTCTTGGATTTTGGTATTTGCTGCTAGCAGCCCATGCACAGGGGAGTCATAGCACACCATAGGGAAATAGTGCTTGTCACACCATTGCTTTAATTTTCTTGGGGGAAAAACTCTAAACCAAATAGTTCAGTTTCATCTGTACCTTCTGTTACTTTAAATGTTAATGAAATACAGATTTTCTGTCTCTCAGTTGGATCTAGCATTGGAAGAGTGCACGCCATAGACAAGGACTGGCCACCCAATATCATCACTTACTCCATTGTAGCTGGAGCTGGCACCAGGGATTATACAAATATCTTCTGGATCAGCCCAATGAACGGAGATGTGAGGATTTTAGCTAGGTTAGACTATGAAACAACTCAGAAACATATTTTCACAGTACAGGTCACAGACCAAGAGAGGTCTACAACAGCATCGGTGAGTAAATCCACTCTACTACTTTGCCTTTACCTACATCTTTCTCTCTTCTTCCTAGCAAGAACAGTAAGATATTGGGCAAAGCACTTTGGTCTGTAAAAGGCAAGTGCAACCCTGCCCAGTCATATATTACTGGTGAAAGAGGTGTTGTTCACTCAGTGTTGGTTTATTTCTCACAAAAGGATAAAATACTATTTTAATATTTTTAACTGTGGTGTTTGCTTCTCAGACTTTTTTCTTATTTTACCTGGACAGTGAAATAATTTTCTGTGCCCTAGACAATTTAGGCCATTCTTTATGGCTATAGAGGTACTAGAAAATAGAAGAAGGACAGGGTCTTGAAGCCAGGTGACACAATCTGATTGTAGCCATGCTTAGTGGTAAATTCTTTTTGGAAACTATGTAGTGTCCCTTGGCTCTCAAACATACTTTTGATTTTGTTTGTCTTTTTTTTTCCCTGCAAAGTGTCCAAAGTAATGTGAGAATTTTGTGGCAGCATATCAGAGTTGTGTTTTCATAGAGTGGTACTGAGAGGATGTGGATGGGAAGAGATCTTGAGAGGCCTCTTGGATGAGTGTCAGAGGGCCAGCCCAGTAGCTGGGTCCACTTGGCCTGACCATTATCTACTTTTTCCCTGGTGGTGCTATCTGGCAGGAGCCAAGACCATGCCAGGTACCAAGACAACCTTTAACAGCAGGGTTGGGCCTAGGTTTTCTGCCCAAACCTATTTTATTCAGAAGAAAAAGTATAGATACTATATCCACAAAGGTATTTTATAGTAACTTCTTTCAGAGAATCCCGTCGTCCTTCACAGACAGGCTCCTTTTGACTCCTTTTCACGCCTTCTCCCTCATGACTGCTTTACATTTGATTTTTACACATCTCTTGGCGGTGACACAGGTACTAGTTTTGCTTTTCATTCCAGCCAAGCACCACCCATAGAGTTGCTATCTAGGAAGTATTTAATCTCTTTATCATCTGTAATGTTTCAAGGTGACAATTAATGACAATTTAGCATCAGAAGCTTTTAACAATGTCATGCTTATCTGTTGTCTGACTTACAGACATTAGAAGAAAGAACTTTGGGAAGAGTAACCTTGTTCTTTAAGCTAGCTAATCCCAGATAACATCAAACACATCTGGTGCTACTCAGGGTGCTCCTACCCATGCAGGAGGCCATTACCAGCATTTCTCTCTCTTTGGGAGCAGTCTATAAAGACTCTTCCTTCCTTGGATCATACTCTAAATGGTTATTAAATGTGCTAAGAAAGCTAACTAATGATTGTGAAGCAAATTGAGAGTTTTGGAAGGGAGTTTAATGATTATATGGTACTATTATTATTTCTAATTTTAACTATAACACAATTCATGTTGTTCAAACAGATATATCAGTTTGAAAACCCTTCACTTTTGGAAGATGGCCCAGGTTATGTAACCTGCTTACAGAACAATGCTGATCACAAGAAGAATTGAAGGACAAATGATCACAGATATTTTCTGGCAAGAGCTAGGTTGGAAGGGGACTTCAGTGCTCTTCAACAGTTGTTGATCAAAAGAACAAAATGGGAAAAACCAGTTTCTGAAGTTAACAAAATTCTGTCTCAGCACATTGAAGCAGCTTCAGCTTGCTATTGCTTTTTTCTTCCAGGTAACTGTGAATATTTTAGAAGTAAATGATGAAGAACCAGTTTGTTCACCCAATTTCTTTTCACTACAAATTCCAGTCAATTTAGCTGTTGGGACCAATATTAATGGTTTCAAGATTGAATGTCAAGATCGTGATTCTGATCCCAGGTCTTTCCGATACTTCATTAACGAAGGTACTGTGTCACAGTGGGTGAGCTGGGAACAGTAAAAAAAATGTGAATGCTGATTGTTCCCATAGAGGGTCTTATTCTAGATTGCAATGCTTTTGTGACTGTATTGTTTTAAATTATTTTATATGGTACAAGGAAGATCAAGGAGCCTTTCTTGTCACTGACGTTTTGCCACATGTCACCTCTTGTTACACACATTCACTTTAATGTGGGATTAAAGTAAATTTTTTTTTAAATTTTGGTGTTACCTTTTTGCAGGCAATGAGAACAGTCATTTCATCTTTTCACCAAGTGCTGGCTCCAATACATCTCGTCTGATTCTTTCATCAAGATTTGACTACGAGAGTGGACTTGATACAAACTGGATTTACAGCCTGCGCGTCCACATAACAGACGACAATTTAATATCTGCCAGGGACAAAACTACACACTTAATTAAAACTGGAACGGTGACTTTAAGCATCAGAGTTATCCCAAACCCAACTACTGCCACAACCACTACAGTAAGTACACCAAAACTTATATCCAGTTCTGCATTTCTTTTATGGAGTAATCTCCACAGGCGTAAAGAAAAGAGAATAGATGTATGCAAAAGGAAAGCAAAAACCTAGAGTGCATCTAGTCCTGGGAGGTTCTGAGCCCTGTGCTCTCACAATGAAGCCAGAGGTGGTTGATGTGCTTTGTGTCATGAAGGATTAGTCGCAGGTACAGAGTCATAACATGTGTTTTGTATTTCAGTTTCTAAAACAAAAAGGGCAGGAAACCAAAGGACTGGGCACGCTGCCATTACCATGCAACTGGAAAGTTAAAGATTTTGGCAGCTTTATTAATAAGGAAAGAGCAGGGATTAACCTTTGTCTGGAACCTTAAAATTACCTCATGCATTTTGCACTACTTCTTTTTTTTATTCAAAACTATTCTCTCCCCCAGATGCCTTGCAGTTTTGTGTGCTTCTTTATCATTGGAACACATTAATCTGTGGCTATTGAAGTTGAAACAGACAACAACAAGAAGAAATCCTCTTTGCTGAAAAGGGTGTCTTTTCCAGACCTGAGGTCGCTGTCGTGTAAAACTTGGAGCAGCATGTCAGGAACCAAAGCAGTTTTGCACAGCCTCAGTGTGTCACTGAGGTTTCAGCAGGTTTCAGACAGTGAATCCAGAGGGGTGGGATGGGTCTTACCTGAGCTCCATGCCCATGTGATGGTCTATAGCTGAGCTGAGGAAGCCTGCACAGCTTTTGACAGCCCAGGTGGGATCTAACCTTGCACAGCATGTGGAGCTGTGTCCCAGCAATACTGTTCACTCCTCTGCACAGCCATCCCAATTGAGCTCTGTTCTACCAGTTTAATTTTGAAGCTGGTTTCCATCAGGCTGGTGCAGGATGTGTAGAGAGCTTTCTTTTGTCTTGCCTGTAGACGTGACACAGCCTGAGGGTACGGACCACTCTGTCCCTATCCTTGTACCAGTCACCCCTTCATGCCTTGCTGCACCATCTTCCATCATCCACAGCCCATCCATTCCCTGCCTGCCTGCAGATGGCATTACCCTTTTCTCTCGTGCATGCAGGAATGAAAATATGAGTATCCAAGTGAAGTGGTAAAAGAGGCCTTTGCTGTAAAATGGTCTAGATCTTCTAGAGGCTTCTAGTAACTGAGCCAGAACCAAAGGATCCTGTGAAAAGCACATACAAGTCTGGTTGCTTTGCTATGAAAATGCTTAGATCCAAATTTTCAGACTGATTAATAACCCTGTCCTTATCTTATGCTCTTTTGGGAAGGAATAAATGATTTTTTCAATGCCTTCTGCTCCCCCAACTTGAAGTGGAAATCAAAAGTTAAGCTAAATAAGCTTATTCTGTATTTCTTTCCCGTGCCTTACCACAAATACAGTTTCAACCGCATACCACAGCATTAAATCTGTCTCCCCAGAGATATCAGCCTTCCTTTCAGGCTATTTTCCAGAAGAACACTTCCATCACAGCAAGTTCTCTCATCACTACTCTTTACTTGTGTTCAGTGGAGCAACTCAATGAGTCAGAAACTAGAAAGCTGGTAGTGTAGAAATGAAGCCCCATCATACAAAGTCACTTGTGACTTCGGTCCAGGTGAGAATAAAGTGGTGATGGTGATATTGAGATTATTGGAGCATTTCTTTTAGGATTGGATGTATCTGTTTCTTTTTTTACAAGACTAAATAGGTTATTTTAAAATTATCCTTAAACTGGAGAGAAACAGATACTCTGCTCAATTTCATACTCAAAGTGATTACAAATGTCTTACAGAAAATTAAATAAAAACTTCAGTAGATGATCAAAACTAATAGTGCCACACTAGATAATGAACTAGATAGAGTGAGTAATTTCTGAAATGTGTGAGGGTAGTTTCATGATGGGACCTTAATGAATGAGCTGCTAGCACCAAGTGGTGTGCCAGCTCAGAGATGTGTCTCCTGACACTCAGGAAGATGTGGGAGATTGCAACTGCTCAGGAAGTGTGGTTTTTCCTTCTGGAACAAGTCACTGGGTAAAAAAGAAGTTCCATTTCTTTTTATACAATAACCCAGTTCCTTAGGGTTCAGCTCCTCTTACAAAGCAGGCTGAATGATCAGTGCAGTGAAGATGACCTACTTCCAGTTTTGCCTTAGGTAACAAGAAAATATTATCTCTGTAGTGGCAGTATTCCCTGAACTTGCCTGCCCTCCAACAGTGTGCTTACAGCCTCTCAGGCTACCAGAGGCTTTTAAACACCACCGCCACATGCTTGTTTTAACGTAAGATACTGAAACATGACCTGGAACCTCCCCTTTTCCTTGCGGGTGGGCTCCTGCCCTTGGTTGCCCCTGGAGCTCAGCGGTCCATCCCAGCCATCTGAGCTGCCTTGGCAGGCAGCAGGCAGGCGCGTGGGATGAATTGCTGTCTCCCTCCAACTCCCTGCGCCCATCATCTGCAGAGCCCCAGGGCAAGCTCGGGCAGGTGCCTCAGTGCAGAAGTTCAGCCAGATGAAAGGTGATGTTGGTGTCAGTATGTAGCCCTGAGGAACTCTTCCTGTCTTGTTTTAAAAGCCTGGCTTCACCGTTGTGACTAAAAGGGAGAACCTCTACTCTCCGTCGGCGTGGTACGTGCCGTTCGCCGTCACCCTCGGCAGTTTGCTGCTCCTCGGGCTGCTGGGCTACCTGGGGCTCCTGCTGCTGCTGCGGCTCCGCGACCGCTGCCCGCCGGCAGGGAAAGCACGTGGCACCCCTCTGTGAGTCCCAAATGGCACACTGGGGACGTCCCCAGTGTGCCATTTGGGACTCACAGAGGGGTGCTGGGGACGTCCCCAGCAGCCCTAGGTGAGTCCCAAATGGCACACTGGGGACGTCCCCAGCAGCCCTAGGTGAGTCCCAAATGGCACACTGGGGATGTCCCCAGCAGCCCTAGGTGAGTCCCAAATGGCACACTGGGGATGTCCCCAGCGGCACCCCTCTGTGAGTCCCAAATGGCACAGTGAGGACCTCCCCAGCATCCCTCTGTGAGTCCCAAATGGCACACTGAGGACGTCCCCAGCAGCANGAGTCCCAAATGGCCCGCTGAGGTTCCCCCCAGCACCCCTCTGTGAGTCCCAAATGGCACAGTGAGGACCTCCCCAGCATCCCTCTGTGAGTCCCAAATGGCACACTGAGGACGTCCCCAGCAGCACCTGGCAGAGACAGAGACAGCTCAGGCCTTTCAGCCATGCTGATATCAATGCTTTAACTCTTTTATAGCAGTATGCCTGTCCTGTGGTAAATGCTAATACCAGGTACAGCGATATTGGGTGTTGATGATATGAACTCAAGAGAATGTGTTCTTGGCAGGTTTTTTTTCATGGGTTTAGTAACATTAACAGAAGGTAGAAGTGGAATTAGCAATTATAACCTCTAAAGGCAGTTATGCTCGTGAGGCTCAGTCAGAACCTGTGCCAGGTTCTGACCACAAATATTTTGGTTTGTATTTGACCCCCACTCCAAGGGAGCTCCCATCTAGGTAGTTACTGGATGCATTTTCCTCCCTCTCAGCTACAGATCCCAGAGTCTTTTGCAAGTATTGTTGCTCCTGCCAAATTCATTGTTCTGGTGAAACTTCTGCAGATTTCCTGGAGTTTTACCAAGCCAGTTACAAGGCTCTGGCCCATAAAGCTTACCTCTAAGTGCTCATGCTTGGCAAAAGGCCTGGAAGCACCTGGGACCAGCTCTGAGTCACTGTGGGAAGTGCAGAGATCCCTGCTGGCTGCCTTCTCAGTGGGCTGGAGACAGGCTGCCTCGAAAATGGCTTTGCATTTCACAAAACAAAGATAAGCAGTCCTTTAAGTGGCTAGGATTAAAAAAAAAAAAAAAAAAAGAAAAGAAAAGAAAAAAGAAAAGAAAAGGATTTCTACAAGTATGCTCAGGATTTCTACATCAATTTAGAAGTTACATTAAATCTAAAAAACTACTATATGACTGTGACTATAGTTCAAGTGGTGTGTGCAAGGCATTAACATGACAAATTAATCTAAGATACTGCTATTATTTATTGATTAGGCAAATGATTTATTTGGAACCGGGGTTTCCCATTAAAAAGCAATTTCTATATTTTCAAAAACATTTATAACCTTTCAAATGTTTTAAAAGGTATTTTCTGAGCACATCAGATTAAAAAAATTGACCTTCCTCTGAGGATGGAACAAAATGACAATATCTGAATATATGTTTTTCCAGATTATATAAATCCATTATGATATCATCAATGAGACTTTATTATTTTAAGAGCATTTCTTCTTGAAGTAGTGTTAGACCAATGCTTAGGACTGTTGTCCTGTTTGAGAGCAGCATTAAATAATGCAGGCTTTCTGCGAAAGCAAAATCAGAAACCAAATAAATCAAGGAAGTCTCAGAACTCAAGGAAACACATTCTTCTTGCCAAGTGAAAGAGAATAAAAATCATGATTTTTTTTATATGGGGAAAACCATGACATTTGTTAACTACACTCTTAATCTTCTTTTCATTACAGGATAAATGCTCCAGGTGTGTACCTCTTTTTATATTTTAATACTTCAAAATAAGACCTTGTTTATGAATCTGTGTAAAATCTGTAAATTAATTTCTAGATATAAATTTGACGCAGTAGAAGGGTACTGAGATTAGATAATCCTGGCCAATTATGGGAAGCCTGACAAAGTGATTTCATGGCCCTTTTAGTCTTCAAATCTAATAACTATTAGGCAAAACCCAGACTCAGAGTAGTCTGGTATTCTGGCATGGATGCTAAAGGATTACTGTATTTTCTACAGGCAATTTATATGCTATCTGTTAAAAAATAATCCCAGCCATCTATAGCACCTTCAAGAGTCTTCTCCATTCTAATTCCCTGTTTTCTGATCCCTTCATTTGCTCCCTTGACACCATTACTTCACATATATAAAGATTTATTTTGAAGTATTGGTGCTTTTAAAGGGGTTTGTATAACCTAGCAGGTAGATAAATCACACATGAAAAAGCATGGGTTTTTTAAGCAGTCTTGTTCTTTTTAGTCCCATTTCATTTCTGCTAGAAAGCATTGCTTATATGGGCTGAGTAGAGCCCTACTTTTGTAGTTCTCCTTTCCTCAGTCAGTATCTCCCAACTGGAAAAAAACACAAGACTAACAAACCCCACAAAATTAGCTGTTCTCTTGGTTGCCCAATTTGAGACATTTTGGTGTTGGCTAGTTCCCAAAAAGTGAATGATTTTTGCTTTCTGAAAAACTGGCTCCCAAATGCTGGGCAGCACAGGCCAAACAGAACAGGCTTCCCATCAGTGCTCAGGATGAGATCCACCTGCAGCCCTTTAGAGTTTTGCACACCTGGCTGCAAAGCACATTTGTGGCCAGGCACTGTTCTCCAAAGAAGGGCCATTAGACAAATTGGCAAGGAGTGAGCAAGAAGAAATCATAGCAACTAGTTGGGTATCATGCACAAATCCATGCTGTTGAGATGCCCATGTACTGCTGCTGTATTTGTTTGCCTGTGGGATGAGTTAATTGTGTGGTAAATTTGCACACAACCAAACTGTTCTCCAATCTGAATTCTACTTGACTGAAAATGCAGCTCTTCCATATTTTGTCTCCAAGCTGATATTTGACACAAGCTTTGCAACCACAAACATTCGTGTAAAACAATAATCTTCATTTCGAGTTCAGATATTCCCGAAGGAGAATTTCTGTATTTGTTCATATCATTTAGAAAGGGAAATTTGTTTAATAACCATTACTATTCATTCATTACTGACTTTTCAGGGCTAGTCTTTTGATTAGTCACTGGCAACTGTGGATTCTCACTCAGTATTTGAAAAGAAATGACTCATTTAAGATGTCTTAGCATTTGAGTAGAAAGAATGTCTATTTCTTTGAGGAAATCTTGACTTTTGTGTCTACAGTCATTATCAGAAAATTCTGATTATTAACAACATGCATTTTCCTTCCTGTAGGAAAGAAGAAGCCTAAAAAAGAAGTGGTTGTGGTAAGTACTCCTGGCCTCAAAAGAAATCCCAGTTTTGCCAACCCCATCATGCAATATGATCATAGGACCCTTTTTATGAAAGGTGTCTGTTTTCCAAAGACAGTAAAAAATGATAGGCAAGGAAAAAATGATTGCCTTCAAGTGCAAAACTCTTCATAGTCCCAACTGGCCTCTGTGTTTGGAATCAACACGGGGTGTGAGGAGCGCTCACCTGCACTTTGCTTCCAAGTGCCAAAATGCTGCATTTGGGAGGTCAGAAAGGCTGTGCCCACAACAATGACAGGGACACTCACTGCAGAGATGGGACAAGTGCCCCAGCTTCACTGGTGGCAGTAGTGCACTGCTGAGACACCACTGACCTGTGGAGCCAGCTCTGACCCACCTGAGTGCAACCAGTAAGGCATGCCAGCATACCCAGGCTGTAAAGAGTTTGGCCTTGATAAGCTGTTTGCAGCAGTATGTCATAGATGTTTCCACTGTTGGAGATGTATCTTTGCTCCTGGATCTTGGGGCTCCTTCCTTTTCCTAGACATAATTGCATACAGGCTGCATAATTGCATAAATAGATATAATGCTCTCAGGCAGGTGGTGTGGTTCCTGGAGTGGTCCTCTGCAGGTCCAGGAGCTGGACTTCGATGACCCTCGTGGGTGCCTTCCAGCTCAGGATATTCTGTGAATCTGTGCAAGGCACTTTGATTAGTGAACTCCCTCTACCCAAATTTTACAAAAAAGGGGATTCCCAAGCCTACTCTGGGTGGAGGAGACCCTCTTGTGGTTACACATGTGGGGGCATTTAGCATGTCAGAATTTATTAATTCTCCTTTAAATATCTAATGATGAAACTCTACACCACAAATGGCTCTTGTTGCCAGTTTAGATTAAGCCCAGCCTAAAGGAATGCAATATACAGGTCACTCAAATCCAACTCCATCCATGTAGGTCACCATTTCCAAGTCACTGCTCCTCCTTCTGACTTAACTAATTCACAGGTTTCATTTCACTTTTGTGTTTCTTCACAGACAATGACAAAGATAAACACTGTCTTTGATGGAGAAGCCAGAGACCCAGGTAATAAAAAGCAATTAACAGAGGATATTAATAATAGACTGGAAACAAACTGGACTAGTTGATTATAATATGGTTTGACATTGGCTTTTCATATTTCCAGTTTTCTATTTCGAAGGAGAATGGGAGCTATATCTTAGATAGTGAAAATCAAGACAGTGCCTCAGTAACATTTGTAATGGTAGAATGTACTTACAGCCCTTGAAAGCACACATCTGATGGCCAGACTGTGCACTACTCCTCTGCTAAACCAGAATGTATGGATGAGCTATAGGAAGGTGGGAGGGGAGGAGGAATTTGCTGCAGGTCTCCTGCTCTGGTGCTGTCACAGCTACTTGGTCTCACCCATCTCATGTCTGGGAAACGGCCAGGAGATTAATGTCACTGCAGAAATGCTGCCTTAGTCTCCTAAACCTCTCCCTGGATGCAGGGTGGGTGGGTGAGTTACTGGCTCCTGCACAAACCTCCTCCCTTGCAGCAACAGTGCTTTGCTGCTGTTTATCCAAGGTGCAGGCATTGCTTGCTGGGGAGAAAAGGGAAGGCCATCAGCTGGCAACAGCTACTGTGTTACCAGGCTCCAGCTATGCCAGCTCTGAGCATATCTGATCAAGCAGCTGGGAAAAGTGAAAAGAAGGTGAAAGCTATAAACCCCAGGATAGCTGGGGAGTTCATCCAGCTCCCCAGGTGACAGCCACTGCTCTGCAGCAGGGCTCATTACAGGAAAAATATTTTTGTTTTACTGAGGATTGGTCCGGCTTACCTCATTCCCCTGAAACACAGCCCTTGCCTGAGCCCCTTACTTTGATGCTTGGCCTGGAATTGGGGTGCCCAGCCCTGTGCCTAATGCCTGAGAGTCCCAGCATGGAGATGGAGGGGCTGCTAAAATGTGACAATCAGAAAAAATACGTTTTTAACAAATAGATCTGAAAATAGGTCTGAAACAATAGGTCTAGAAATCATCCAGAAGAAGGCAGGCTTGTTTCAAGGCTTGGATTAATCTGGCCAGTTTCCACCCAAGTGCCTGTAGCTTGTGTTTCTTATTAGCTGGCTAAGAGCTGTTGGATGCTTTGAGCTAATGGGAAACACTAGGCATGGAGACTTCAGTGCAATTTGAGCAAATAAGTGGGACCCTACTGTGCAATTAAATCCATCCACAAGGCTGCTCAAGGCCGTTTTGATCCAGGTCCAAGCTCACCTGCTATTTATAAAGAGATCTGGATGAATGGGCTCCAAAATCCCTGTTTTTTAGCCTGTGTTACTGTATTTGTAATATATCAAACATGGGTAGTCTCTAGGCTGCTGCAAGAGCTGCTTTCCTGTGTTCTTGCAGGACAGCTGGGGCTCCCTTTCTCTACAAACCTGACCATACTGGATTTAAGGACATCTGAGCCCAGCCAAACAGTCATCCAGAGCCACAGCATTGTTGTCATGCCTGACACAAACATTAAGCTCTAACACAGATGGCTCTGTGGTGACAGTAGGGAAATGTGTGCTCCCCACTCTTCCCCTCTCTTCTCCACAGCTCATCACAAACCCTAGAGGATCAAAGGTTGCTGGTTTGGAAATGAGATTTAACAATTCCCAGGACATCATCGGTTGAATATGATTAAGAGGGGTGGTCAGAACCTGTTTCCTGATCTGGGCTGCTTTAACATGCCTGACTTGTAAGCAGTCAGAAAAAAATAACATGTAAAGAGATCCAGTTTCATCTTGAGTTGCTTAAATTGTGTTAATGTGTCACAAACCATTAATTCTGATAAAACCTGCAACATTTAGTAACACGTAACCACTGTTTCTGCCCAATCCTTAATGGTCTTTTGTTTCCTATTGGTAATGTTTAATTACAGAAAGTGTCATTACAGCTCCTGATTCTCTGTTTAGCAAGATACAGTGAGTTAGACTGTGAGGTGCTCACACTGGACACACAGCAATTTCTTGACTTGTCTCTAGGTAGCAATGAACTGAAGGAGAAGATATTTGCTTTTAATGTACAAGTAGAAAGTACCCATAAAATCTGAATAGAGACAGAAATCTTTCTGACAAGGAAAGGTAATTAGCATGTGTGCTAAACAACATAAGTTTAACAATATTTTATATATATGAGAAAATCATGTACTTGTTGGAAAGACACAGTACTTCTCTCTGTTAATGGCAATGTTCAGGGCAAGCCTGGAGGAAAGCACATTTAGTGTGAATGGAGAAGGAACACATGCAGCCAAGACTCACTGGATCTCCCAATCCTGGGTCAGTCCTGATGAGCTGACATGGTCTGGAAGATGGATGTAGCATATTGTGCTCCTTAGCAGGTTTTGCTACCTCTGGTAGGCAACTCTGCGTGACAAAACAGGCACAAACATGTACAGTGGGCTTGCTCAGTATGGCTAAAGACAGAAGTTTTCTCCTTACAACAATGGATATATTTGTTACACTGCCCAAGTTAATCCCTGGTAGCTGAAACTTGGATAGAGCTATACGATGATAAGAAAGTTATTTCTTTCGGAATGGGAATGTTTTAAATATCCCTGTTCCCGTAACTGCAAAGACAATTCTTATACTGGCAGAAGAGCCAACAGCTCCTCTGAGTGGCCACTACAATGCCCAAGTCCCCACAGAAGTGAGGCTTTCCCTCTCAGGACCACCTCCCCAGCTCAGCTGAATTCCAAGTACTTCACTTGGAAGTGCTTCACATTTCTCATTTCAATCAGATGCTGAGAACTATCATGTCTTAATCTGTTAAAGCAAGAATGATTTTAATCTGTTTTCTTTTTGTTCTTGCAAGTTACTGGCAGAATGTATGAGTTCAATACACGGTCGGGGGCCCGGAGGTGGAAGAAGAGCAATGAGCCCCTTCAGCCAGGACTGGCTATGCAGGTAACATCCAGTGCCACAGAAAACAGTGGGATGGATAGATCAGAGGCACCAAGCAAAAAAGAGCCTTCTGAGAAGAGGAAAGAGCTGACTGCTACAACAAAACCAGCTGCCAAAACCTCAGCAGGGCAATCTGAAACACCAGGCCAAGCTGGGATGAGATTGCAAAAGAATAAAGAGGAGTCTGAGGATAGGGGGTTATCCTCACCAGCCCCTTAAGGCAGGAACTGACCTCCTCTCCCAGAAAGAATTCTGCTATTAAGCCATGAGACTCCAAGGTGCCTCCCAACTGACCCCTGATCTGAACAGCCAGAGAATCAGATGTGATTTTTCTCTCTCTCAGCTGTAAAGCAAAAGGTGGCCATAAGGTGTGTAAACCAGACCCAAAGGCAGGATGAATCTGGACATACCTTTGGCAGGTGCATTTAAGAGCAGGAGAGAAGAAGAGGAAATAAAGCAGAGTCATGGACAGAAGCATTCAGTGCCCACCGCCTCCTACAGATAGGGTAGTTTCCCCCTAGAAAAGTCTGCACCTCTGGCAGACATGGCCACATCCTCTGGCTGCCTTTGGGAATGGCAGCATACACAGATGTGCTTTCTCAACAGGGGATGGGGTCTCCTGTCCCTGCTGAGCAACCAAATGAGTGAAAAGCACTTTAGGGTAGGGTGTTTGCTGGTAAAAGCTGAAAATACTTTCTTTTCATTCAGTATTTTATTTCAGCTCTTCCTTGCCCTCCCTTGCTGTAGAAAAGACCATGGCTTGAAAGCAGTTCTGGAGTAGAGAAAACCCACAGCTTCTTGTGGTATCTCAGGCTGTCAACACTTTCAGCTTATTTATCTTTCGTAACACTAAGAGCATTCAGTATCTTCACCTTTGGTATTTCCTCTGGCACATTTACTGCTTTACAGAATCAAGTGGAATATACTCAAAATAATAAAGACAGTAAGCACATGGAGTGAAATAATATTTTCTGAGTGTAAGCATGTATAATGTAAGTGCTGTCTAAAAACCTGATATAAAACAAACAAACTCAACAAGATTTTATAAAATTATTTTAATCTGAAGAAAAATAATTATAAATGATGACTTAATACTCCATGTCTTGTCTTGTTTCCTTTCCTTATTGCAAAAAAGCTTTTTGACAGCAAGGAACTCTTATCAGGTGGCAAAAGAAAATTTTGGTTTAAGTTGAGCAGGAACAGTCAATGAAGATTTTATTCAGTCCCTAACATACATTGTTTTTGTCATACAACGAAGGACCTGGATGGAGAAATTTACCGTGATTTCACCAAGGGTCCTACACTTTACAAAAACACCTGTTATGGTGCTGTAACTCTTTGCTGTGCTGAAGAGGAGTGGCTTGGATCGGGAGCAACTCCCCTAACAAACAAAAATCATCTTCAGTCAAATGCCAATTCATTGCACAATCAGAAACCCAGTGTATAATGAACACCACGATGATGCAGATAAGAAAGAGTGATTTATAGTCTCTCAGCATGTTATCACTTTACTTTGTCCAGGGCAGTTTGTCATAACATTGTTTGACCCTCCAGCATCAACAGGGGCAGCCACATACTCAGTGCTCCAACCCACCACTGTTTGCATTTTCTAGCTGTAAATACAGCACATTCAATTTCTATTCAGGTGGTTTTCCAGTGACATAAAGAAACTGCAGTTTCCTAGCAGATCTTCCTAGCACTCTGACACCAAACTACCCATAGGCATACCTGGCACCTCCAGACCTTAAATTTTTTTACCTGAAGAAGGTAACTGCATTATTTTCATGACAGGAAGATGTACAGGTTTTTGTATTTAGTTTCCTGGGCATTTCTCTAGGACAGCTGCTTTGCTTCCTTGATTGTTCTCATTCTACTTCAGTGATTAAGCCATAAATAAAATTTTTTAAGGGAAGGGAGAGACAGGCTGTAGTTTTAGCCAGGACACTGGCAAAGAGGCAAGTGAATACTCATCTTTCTTTACCACAGTTTCTGCTGCTGAACTGCACAAAACTCATTTCCTTCCTTCTTAGGGAAAAAACCCCAACAGCAGCATAACCTAGTATCGCAGCAGGCTCTGAACTCCACGTTTGCAAACACAATGTCATGGCCAGCACTTCTGGTGCCATGGTCTCCCACAGCTGGGCAACAGCTGGGTGAAAAGCAGCTGCTCTTGTAGCAGTGCTCTCACACTCCGGTCTCAGAACAACTGACAGTTGAACAAGGAGGAGCCATGAATATAAGAGATGCCAGATCCAAGCACTAACACTGCCCAGAATGCCTGCGCCCAGTTAAGGTGGATTGCTGGTGTACTCAGCATTTTGGGGGGGCAGCTTTAAGCAACATAAATCATCCTGCAAGTCCCATGCAACTCTCTGCCTGAGGAAACAAGTGTGCTGACCCCGAAGCACAACTTCACCCTTCCTTACACTGCTGCTTCCATGTGTGGAATGCTGATCTCCAGCTCCAACTCATCCTTCATCTTGCTCTTTCCTATAAAACCGTATTTGGACAGGCATTGGTCTACTCTTGCTTAGGATCTACAAAATCAAGGAATAACAAGGTTTTATATGAGCATTAGCTCTATGCTAAAGTGGCACCATTTTCCTATCAGCTGCCCCTACTGCTATCGATGTTCCTCCCTGTGAAGGAATCAAGAATGCATTCTCGGTCTCACTGAGCCAAAGCACATCCATTCATGTCTCTGGCTTGTCTTTGGCTGGACAAAAGCAGAGAAGGTGGAACTGACTGACCCAGGTGTACACTTGCTCCTTATTGCATCAAATAATATGTGAAAAAATACTTTGAACATAAAAGCAGATATATTTTTTCATAAAATAATGATTATAATACACTGTGCAGTACAGCTTTAAATGTTAGAAACCTCTTCTAATTGTCAGAGGAGCTTTTGTGCTTTTTGTATTTGGAAGTCTTTTGAGAACACGGAGTCAGTGTCTAGAACTGCCACTAGATGGACTGAGAACAGAGATTTAGTGCAGCTCTACACAATAAAAGCATTTGATTATCGGAACAAATAGCTAAGACCATGGACCCTTTCTATCCTTTGAAGCCTTCAAGAACACCTGCTGTGTGGTGTAGAGGGTCAGACTAGATGATGAGAACAGCCTCTCTAGTCTCCAACAGCTCTGTTAGTCTCTGTGAACACAGATACAAGGTGTGAACTTCGGTGCCGTTTACTTTAGAGTGATGACACTGATAAGCCGAAACTAGAAGAGGAGGAAAGGCACCTGGTGGTTCAAGCAGACTGGCTGAGGCAACAGTTCCTGACCTACAGCTGTCTATTACATCTTATGCAATAATTTTATCTGAAGTCTACAAAAATCAGTATGAGTTCTGCCACAGTTTTTATTGCTGTGTCTCCACGTATTACACATCTCTGAAGTGCTTCCAGATCTGTGGATTGGCATTGCTCTGAAAGTTTCAAGAGTGATTAGGAAAGATCACAGGTCACTTTTCCTTATGGGGTCTAATTCCCCCAAGCAGTTTATGTGTGATCATGTTACTGGGGTTTTTGTGCTTTTCTCCAAAAGCTCTGCTTTCATGCTGGTGATATAAATAGCACTTGCAATAAACATTAGAAGTCTCAGCTTCTGGCAGTGTAACTTCATTTATATCAAGGAATATAGAAGTGCCAATGCTGCATTTCTTTATGATCTGAAAGAGACCTACACATGATAACAACTTCAGCTGCAGAGATGAAGAATGTCTGCCATTCATGACAAGGAGGCTGCCACTTCATGACTGCTCACTAGGAGCAGAAGATGGTGTAGGATCCCCTCAGAGAAGGAGGGTCAGACAAGGGGACCAATCCTTCTCCTCCTGAGCAAAGAATCTGGCTGCTAGGTTATTTTATGTGAGCCATATT
Organism: Phainopepla nitens; assembly: GCA_013400175.1. Lineage (NCBI taxonomy): Eukaryota > Metazoa > Chordata > Aves > Passeriformes > Bombycillidae > Phainopepla > Phainopepla nitens. The sequence goes on along the minus strand of VXBQ01001131.1, from coordinate 72,849 downwards.
GCAACACCATAATGTAACTAACATTTTAACAGCAAGCAGCCACAACTGCATATTGCACATGCCACAGCTGGTTAGTTGTCTGACACCCCCAGCCACAACAGGCCCTTTGCAAAGCTCCAGCTGAAAGGCTGAACACAGGCTCAGCCCCCACTGGGCTCCATCTGCACATGCCTTCTCTGAACTAGTCCCTGCAAGCTCCCTATGTCGTCACAGAGGAGAAAGAGACACTGGGGGTGACTTATTGAAAAGCAGACATCTAGAATAGATCAGATGAACTGTGCCCTGAAAGCAGCTCTCTGGCTGCCTAGATCAGATATCAATCCCTACAGAGTTGTTTACCTTACACAAGCTGAGTCTCAGCCGAGGTTGTTCAGGTGAGGGCAGGTCTGTGTCACTGCACCAGTGCCCAAGGAAGCTGAAAATGAGGGAAAAACTGAGCACGGAGGTCAGCCAGGCTCTGCTGCTGCCTGCTCAGATCCCAGGAGGAGATGGGGCACCACCCACGCTTTGTCAGTGCTCCAAGGTTTGCTTTCTGGGACCTATCTTGGGGTAATTCTGCATCTGGAAGCAGATGTCATGAGATGTGCATCAAAGCAGCCCAGTAGAAAAGATGGGCCTGGCCAGGAGATTAAAGAAGTTGAATACAAGCTTCAGCAAGTTTCTGCAGCAGGCTCAGTGTTATTGAATGAGACACACATTTGCAAACAAAATAGATAAATACGCCTTACTCTGAATTGTATTCAAGAATGGTGCCACTCTGCAGTTCTTTGGTACCAAACTTCAGCTGCTGTGGGTCAATAGATGCCTGGATTTGATTTTGGTGCAGGGTCCACGCTTAACTCCTGAAGCTCGAGAAGGACAGTTGGTGAACGACTCCGACAAGGCATGGCTTGGCCATGTAGTTGTGCTTTATTTTGGATTCCTGCCTGTGGGTACCAGCTGGTGCCATGCAGACCGGAGCAGCAGATCTGTGTTTGCCCAGGATTGGCCCCTGTGTGCCCAGCACTGCCTACTGGGCAGCCATGACCACTGGCTCCTTCCAGAGGGGCTGTGTGTATCCCGTGCACATGAACCTCCCTCAGGGAGGGCTTGCAGGCTGGCTTCTGTCCATGTAGGCAGCAGGGCTGGTGGACCCACAAGCTGCTGTACCTGCACAACTAGCACAGCTCCGGGCACAGTATCCTGTGAAGGGACAGGGTGGAAAGACAGGAAGCTGCTGGAGAAGGTCCAGCAAAGGACAACAAAGACAATGAAGGATCTGGAGCATCTCTCTTCTGAGGAGAGATGGCAGGAGCTGGGCCTGCTAATCTAGAGAAGACTGAGAGGGGGTCTCAACATAAGTATCTCAAAGACTGATGCCAAGAGGATGTTCCAGACTCTTTTCAGTGGTGCCAGTGACAGGATGAGGACCAATGGTCCTAAAAAATCCAAAACCGCACAAGAAGTTCCACCTTAACATTAGGAAGAACTTCTTCATGTTGAAGGGTGTCAGAACACTGGAACAGCTGCTCAGAGATGTTGTGGGGTCTCCCTCTCTGGAGACTTTCAAAACCCACCTGGACATGTTCCTATGTAATCTGATTTTGGTGATCCTGCTTTGGCAAGGGGGTTGGACCAGGTGTTCTCCAAAAGCCCCTTCCAGGGCTAAATATTCTGTGATTCTGTAACAACAGGAGCGCCTCTGGCCCCACTGGCCCCAGGGGGAGGAGAAGCCCCGGCATCCCCCGTCGCTAGCCTGGTCCCAGTTCACTTCAGCCACTTCTCCTTTCCTGCAGGTACTGAAAGCGATGGCAGAGACGGGCTCTGTGCCATCCGGCCGGGGGCTGCTCAGCTGAAACTCTCTCCAGGCGCAGCTGGCAAAGAGGGAGGCAGGGGATGGACAGCCCTGGAGACGGGGAAGGAGAGGCACGGCGTTCCCCGCAGGGCAGCACGGCTGCGGGGAGTCCGAGCAGCCCCGGGAGCCCTGCCCCTGCTGCCCAGGCTGCCCCAGCCCTGCTCCTGCTGCCCGGGCTGCCCCAGCCCTGTCTCTGCTGCCCGGGCTGCCCCTGTCCCTGCTGTCTGCGCTGCCCCAGCCCTGTCCCTGCTGCCCGGGCTGTCCCTGTCCCTGTCCCTGCTGCCCGGGCTGTTCCTGTCCCTGTCCCTGCTGCCCGGGCTGTTCCTGTCCCTGTCCCTGCTGCCCGGGCTGCCCCAGCCCTGCCCCGGCTCCCCCTGCCCGCAGCGGCCCCGGCGCTGCCGCAGCGCCGCGGTCACACCGAGCCCAGCGCCCGGCCGGGACAGGCGGCACCGGCCCCCGGGCTCCTCTCGGGCTGCCCCGCACCCCTCAACACCGGCACTGGGTCCGTGAGACAGCGTCAGGCAGAAAGAAAAGTCAGAGAAAAACGAGGGAAAGGAGCCGGACCGCTAGGCACCATAGCAACGCAGGCGCATCCAGAAAGAAATGATCCTCTTCTAGGATTTATCCTCTGCAGAGCACACCGGGTCACTCCAGGAACGATCAAATGACCTATTTTCTGTTTGCTTGGAGCTCTTCCCTTTGCCACACTGAATTGAACTCGTTCCTTGCTGTTTATCTGAGACACAGGATGGGTGCTCCTGTACTTCATCACCTACTCTTTTATATCCATGCAGACTGGGTGCAACTGGCAGGCAGGGAAGGATCCTCTGGCAGTTCTCTGCACAGCCATGGACACCGAAGCAAGGAGGAACCATATTCAATCCATTTTCACACCGAATTTCTAAACGCTCCTCCCTGCAATATCCAGCCTGATCACATCTTCCCGCTTCATGCAAGCAGTATAACCACACTGACACCTAGAGAGGAGGCTGAGGTTTCTCTGTTAGCTGCCAGCACCACGGCTAGCTGTCTAATACACTTACTCTGAAATGTCCTTACAGATGTGAAACATGCAGCCTGTGGCAAAAGGACATCTATGAGATCAGACCCCTCCAGAATTTCAGAGGGGAGAAAAAAGCTGTTTAGAAAATGGACAGCATTCAAAGAGATCAAAACGGATGCTAATTTCTGCCAGTGACCTTCTGTCAAAGGGTATTTCCTAGTCACTATACCAAAATATAGCAGTATTTTCTTGCTATGAGATATTAAAAGGTAAGGACTAAAATCTAGATATGAAACCTCACCTATTCAGCTGCTACCCAGCTATGAAAGTATCTGAAGAAGTTTGACACCTTGTTCTGCCAATCACTACCTCAAAAGCCTCCCCAAATATCTGGACACCCCATTTGAGCCTGCCCAGAGATATCAGAGTCCCACCAATGTCTAACAGCAGCATATCAAGCTCAGTGATATATAAACCTCAGTGAAGAATTTCCCAAACTACTTTGCCTGATGCCAGGATGTGTTTTGGCGTCCTACCAACCCCACAGGTGCTGGAGGGGATGGGAGAGAAGGGGGAAGTGAGCAGAGCATTGGTGTACTTCTCCCTGTCTGTCTGCACAGGTGGATGATGTCCGTGGGACAGCTGACAGCTAACCCATGTCAGTGCTCCCTCCAGGACCAGCAGAGCTGCAGCTTGTGCCTTTTGTCCCCTTTTGTCCCCTCCCCACCACTGTTGCACATGCAGTGAGGGAGCCAGCTTGGATGATCAACAAAGAACTAAAGTAACAGACATTTCAGGACAGCATTTCAGTGTTGTTCTGACACATAAGTCAGGACAGGGATTTCCTCAGGCACAGCCAATATTGAATCAATACCATGCTCTTACATGCTCCTGAAGACATCCTGCCCCATCACTGAACCAGAAGCTTTTTCCACAGAGTTAAAAGGGCATGAACTTACCCTCTTAACAAAATAAAGCAGCAGCCAGCCCCAAGGTGCCTCCAGCCAGAACTTGGCTGTAATCACTCTGCTGGCTCTTCTTGCATGAAAGAATCACCGTCCTTTCAGCTTTCTTAGCTGTAGGTCGTGACAGGTGGTTGCAACTGAATGGTAGCTCAAGTGATTAATCCAGAAGGGACTGATCCTTTCTGCCCACTTTGGGGCACCAGCACATAGGCATGGCCAGTAAAACTCCATCACTCCAGCCTGGAGGCCTATTGCAATTGCTGTAAATCCATACAAGTAACTGCCCAGCTCATGGAAAAATAAGTTCATGGTCTCTTGAAGAAGAAAGCAGACATGTTCCAAGTTTCCATCAGTCCTCCTCTACTTCCAGCAAGAAAATATTGAAAGCTCTGAAGTGCCCACCTTGGCCACATATTAAACCAGACAATCAGTAAAGTTCAAAATTAAATTTCTTCCTTGATTAACAGCTTTCAGGGCCTCAGGACAAAAAGGAAACACAGGCCCTTTGGCTTTTTTACTTTAGCAAAGAATTTCTCAAATTCATTTCTTGGTCTATCTTCATTCTCGAGACGCTCTTCATGGAGCTGAATGCAAAAAGCCTCCTGTGCCTGCCAGTCCTTTCTCATTACTTTTGATGCACAGTCTCTGTGGAAACTAAAGCTAAAAATAGTCACCCTCATCTCCTCCACTAGCACATACTATTTTATTCTCTAACCATAATTGCTTGATCTACCTGCATTCATGATCTTCTAGGAAGAAACCTTCCCAGTATCATGCCAATTTCTGTGTGAGTCCTCCCCAGGGGTACTGCTGGTGTTGTGCCTGGGATCATTGTTTGCACACTGTCATAAAGATGCCTCGCATCCACAGTCACTGCTGGGAACCTCTGAAAACCCCAAATTCAGCTCTGAGCTGCTGCAGCTTGAAGGACTCCTTCGCCATTTTTCTCTTTTGGACTCATTATTAGAACATTGTGTCCTTTCCTCTCCTCTTCTCCTTCTGATCAGGGATCTTTTGTTTGCTGGTCAGCTCACAGTGAAATGTCCAGTTGAATTGCAGGCTGTTTCCATGGCATAAACCCTTGTTCCAGGGCAGTAGAAGCACATCCTGTCAGTAGAGGGCCCAGAACCAACGCTGGCCCTTCTGAAGAGAGAGGAAGCTCCTGATGCAACACTCCATTGCGTCCTCGTGTGAGAGTAGGTCAAATTCAGTCTCAAGGCATCACAGCTTCCTTTTGCTGTGTGCAGACTAGTCTGTTGCATGAAAAAAAAAAAATAGATTTTTTTCTTTAGATAGACAACATCTGTCCTTTACAGTTTGCCCAGTCTTTTGCTTTTTTTGCTGGACAGCAATCTTTATGCCACTGCAGGCAGAGACCTCAACAAGCCTCTAATACCACCCAAATGCCAACTGAAAATCTGAGCAATATAAGAGAATCTACAAAAAAACACCCCTGAGATCTTCCATGCTACAGCCACCTCTCTGTGGAAGAAGAGGCATGCCATTTCAGCTCATAGGATCAGGCACAATATAGAATAAGTGCTCTCTAGCTATTTCAGAGTGATTATGAAATGAAACCTGAGGATACAATTCCTGTATTAATGTGGCTGTGGAGGGAGCAGCTAAAACATTTTGTTTCTTCTAGAGCCAGTGTAAAAGCAGAAAATAATTTCTCTGATCTGAAAGCTGTTTAAAAAGAAAACACTGCAAAACTTGAAAAGGAGTACAGTCTAGTGGCTCATAAAGGTAATAGTGAGATATAGTATTTTCAATTCAGAAAAAGGGAAAGAAAAGCCACAGAAGCATAAAGCAGGACAATCCAGCAGAAGGATTAGCATGCACAGTGCATCCATTCACCCCAGAGCAAAGGAGAGCTCCAAGGGAACCTGATCATACTTAATGTGAAGCTAAAATTAGTTGCTTGCAAAAGCAGATCGGGATGCAAAAATTAAAAATAGCTGCTGTATCTGCAGAAAGAAGTGGAGAATTAGATTTGAAGTCACAAGAGGAAGATGATTTAGGGGAAGTCATATATAAATGAGAAAATAAAAAAGGAGCTAGGAAGATCAGCATGTATAACAACAGGTAGCATACCACCCCAAGGCAGGGAGGTGCAGCACATAAAATGACTACTGCTTTACATGACAAGAAATAACCCAGGGGATACAGCTGCTGATCTTGGGCCTCAGAAAGCAACAACTCTGGACTTGAGTGCAGGCTACTTCAGACTTCAAATAAAATTGAAATGAAACAGGTGAACTGATTAAAGCTTGTGCTAATACCAGTTTTTACGTAGATTGTGAGTTAAGTATCAGCACACATGCCCCTCCATGACTGCATTGAGTCAAATGGCTGCACAGACAGGTACGGAGGAAATGCAGCTGGCAGTGATAACATGAAGTCACAAGCCAAGAAAAGACAGAGCATGTTTCATGAATAAATGAGGAGTTGCTCAGTTGTTGACAGGATGTAACAGTGAGTACAAACCACCCTGTGCTGATGGGGCACAGGTACCTGTGAGCAGCAGGTACAATCTCCTGGCAGCAAAAGCAGTCCATCAGATTCCAGGGGCCTGATGGATTATGAGAACCAGCTATCCAAATACACCCTTACCACTTGCAACAAATGCTGATGTTGCAGAATGGGAGGGAAACTACCTAAGAGCTAGAAGAGCACTCTTACTGAGCATTATGGGTTTGGTCCAGGAGGTAAAGGGAAAAAAAAAACCAAAACAAAAGCCTGAGGGAGCATTCCAGTGTCAGCCAAGCGGAACCCACAGCGAAACATTAACTAAAAGCATGGATAGCAGAGAATAAGATCTGGCAGAGGCAGATTTCCTCAAGGAAAGAATGAAAGAAAAACATGGTCAAGGTCAGTACATGTGTCCCTAGCCCCTGGAGTGCTTGTCCTGAAATAAAGGGCAAAACCTTTGACTGTGTCCATGTGGGCACAAATTTTAAGGATGGTACAATACAGCTCTATCTTGCTGTCTTCCTAACTCAGGATGAAGAATGAAAGATCCAGGCAAGAAGAGTGCTACTGCGTACAGGTAAATTTCTGGAAGTTGCAATTGAAAATTAAAAGAAAAATTTGTAAAAACATTGAAGGCTGAAATTTTGATTTCTTTCCCCTGCTCTAAATAAGTAGTGGCTGTAGGAAAGCAGCGTTTATAAGGGTGCACCTGGATTCACTTGATGTGACAGAAGGGAATTCCACTTTTGAGTTAGTCTCTAAAAGGCAATTCTGGAGTGCTGCTAGTATACAGGGACTGAATCTCAAACTTGAAGAAAACTCCCTCATTCCCTAATATTTAAGGGATGGGAATGCACTCCTATCCTGTACCTTTTTTTTTTTTTGACTAATTAATTATTCATCTTAGTATTTTAAGGTGATTAAGCAGCAAAATCTGGCTTCTGACTCTGGTCTCTGTGACAATAACTTTGCTTTAGGCGATACAGCAAATCTGTTAAGAGTGAACACACACTAAATACTCCCACAAGAATAGTACCTGATGATCCACAATGATCCAGAATGATCATCACAATCATTCATGAATGATGAATGCATCATTCAGAATGATGTGCTGTCGTTACTTGCTCAAGAGTGTGGCCTCTGTGGAAGCATGAGGGACTGTCTTCAGGCAATCTCCAAGAGTGAGGTGCCCTACCAGCTCCCCAGGAGTTTGCACTAGGGCAGGCAGCCAAACCAACACAGAGCAGCACAGTATGGCCCCAGCTTCATGTGCTGCACAGTTCTAGCCACTAAGGAAAAATAAACAGGCTGCAGCCACCCCAGGTCCAGGAGCAGGCAATGCTCCCACAGTCTCACAGCTCTTCACAAAAAGGTGACATCTGTCTTCTCTTACCTTCAGTGAGAAGTCCACACCTGTGTCTTCCACTGCTAGCCAAGTGTGCAGCAGAGCCCGTGCCTTGAGGAATTTGCCCATCACAAGGCACTGTTTGGCTCCAGCACAATCCATTCTAGCATTGGTGCTGGCCTGGCAGCTGGTGTTGGAGTGTCCCAGCCCCAGCCTGTGCTGCAGATGGGTTTGCTTGCTGAGGCAACAGGGCCAAAGTGGTACAGACCCCAGAGTGACTCCATTCTGCACCATTGGCACTGGCTCTTTGGAATTTGCCATTGCCAGACAGCTCTAGGATTTAATTTCCTACTGCTTTTCCTGCAGGCTGGTGGCAAAGCTCTCAGCCAACACTGACACCATGCCAGCTCCCAGGGCAGGAACCGTCCCAGGAGTTAGCACATGCAGAATATACACTTCTCAGCATTGTCACAGAGGTCTGAGCCCCACATTCACTGGTCACAGCAACCTAAATCACAATGTGCTTGGTTCCTTAAACAGCTCCTGGTGCTAATGGATTCTATTCCTCACTAAGGAGTTCCCTATTGTTACCCCATGCTGACCCTCAGCTTTATTTTCCTTCACCATCACCTTACAGCCTTTCTTCCCACTGTGGGTTTCTGATCAAAGTCCCCCTCTCAGCATCACACCAGGGATCATACAGCACTCGACTTGCTAGAGCTGTGTAACTATAGCCTGCTACCAGAGTAATTCCTGCAGTATGAGAGGATTTTTATGAGCTTGCTCCACTGATGGCTGCAAGCAAAATTGCTGCCAGCTGAGGATTACCTGTAGAGAGCTGGCAGAGATCCAGGCCCTTTGTTCCCTCAGTACAGAGGGATCAAGCACACTGCATCTCCTGATAGCAGCGGTGATTCTTGTGCAGTCAAGATAAAGCTGGTAAATCAGACAGTCATCCGCCTCCCCCACCACGAGTAAATAAGACACTGAATGTTTTGGTGCTGCCAGCACAAATATGATGTTAATTCAAAGGCAGAGACTACTCAGCCCTTTGTGGGTGTCCAGGGTAAATGAGAGCAGCTGCTTACTCCTGCTGCACGATGCTTTCCATTTCATCTCAGCTGCAGGACTCCAGCAGCCATCAAAGCCTGCAGTGTTCTTAAGGAAACTAGGGATGCTTTTTGAGTGCATGTGAAATTTAAGTTTTTGTTGAAACAATCAGTTAGTGTGCTTGGCTTTCCAGCTCTGTTTCACCTGTTGGCTAGGCCTCAGCCATCAATAAGGCCTGTACTGATCTAATCTATTACTGCTCTCATGTGTGCAACAATATTCACTATTGCCATTTTATAATGAGGCTGTGCCAAGGACTAACAGGTCTGTTTGTCACAAAGTAGATAAGCACATAAGAAATACAAACATAGTTCTGTTGAAAATATTTAGGGTTAATAAAAAATATTTTGGTCACATCATATGTAACATGATCCAGCAAAGATTGAAAAACCCCATTAATGTATAATTACATTTTTTTTCTTAGACAATACAAAATAGGAGTTTTAGATTATAGGATGAAATATGTATTTTTAAATAAATGAACCTGCACAGTGATGCAAACAAGTGAAAATTGCACTAATTACCTCTTCCCAAAGGCAATTCAGATGAAATTCTGGATAGTTATACATAATAAAAGCCCCTAGTCTGAACTGACAGAAAGAAGTGCTGAGCAGCACTAGCCTGCAGGAGCAATATTAGTCCTCTTTACAAAGAGACCACAGGGCCCCAGTGTAAAAGCCCCTCCTGTAGCACAGGTAACACCTCCAGCCAACACAGAGTTGTTAGTTGGCTTACCTTGAGCCATGCCCCAAAAGCTACAAAGCCAATGCATTTGCATCCACTGCTATAGCAATAAGGACCCAGGGCACATTCTTTCAGCAGCAGTCATACTGACTTTATTAAACTCTTTGAGACTACAGTTTACTCTCAGAAGGTCAATAGCTCTGGCACACTGAACAATTACAATTTGCATTATATACACACTACTATGTCTATTTTCAGCACAAACATTTTAAACAAACCAAAAATAACTGAACAGCTTTTGTATTAGGTTTGTCAAAACATTTGCTCTGGGCAATTTCCAGGGAGTCACACACCTTAATAAAGAAGCCCACATGAGGATACCCAACTATCGTTCTGAAGGAATGAGCTGAACAACATCAATGAAGAGTTTGTCATATTCAGACATCTCCCCTTACATCCTTTCACAGAGGAACTTTTTTCATGCACCTCAAAAGTAATCAACAGAAGCCTAAGGAGTAGCAGAATATGTCAAATTTGATTTTTACAGTATTTGTAAGTGTTTTGGGCCATACTTCATTTTTCCTCCTTCCCCCACCTCCTTCAAGAGATTAAATCATCTATTGCACCCATATACAAACTCTCATATTAGAGAGACTAGAAGCTATGAACTCCTTCAACAAATTTCTTCATTCAGAGATTGTCCTGAGCCATTAAAAAGGAACAACATACTAAACATAGAAGTAATGTCCTTCCTGACAGGCCCAGCAGCAGATCTGATACAATGATCTGAAAGGAGCGTCTGTAAACCTACACATTTTGGCTGCAACTTTGACAGAGCTATGAATTCTACTCAGGTGACTTTTGCAAGGTATCAGGGATAGGAAGAAACTAAACAGCATTTTTACCTGCCCTGGGTGAATTTACTTTGCATTCTTCAGAGAAGACTTGTCAGATCTAAACACGGTACAGTAACAACCCAGATACCGTTGCTTCTCAGCCATCCCTCCTATAGGCTAATTTAAGAATCAGAAAGGGTCAGCATCCTGATGACCTCTTCATTTTTCTCTTCAAAAACTGAAATATAATGCTGCACAGCATTGAAAGACAATATATTTCATCATAATTAAACTCTTCAGTTTGAGTACCCAAGACCTTATTTCAAACCTTAGTACAAAACAGAAGTTGATATGAATTATCAGTTGTTATTGAAATGAATCCTAATGGCTCCATGCTCTTGGTAGTGTGACATGAAGGTGGAAGCACTTCAAAATATCAACTTGTTTTTATACCCCTTCAGTTGGACTGTCAGAAATTCTGTTCCACTGGTTGTGCAAGTTGGTGTCCTTGTATACAAGCCAAACATTGCCTGCCCATAAAATCATATTAACCAAACCAAACACCTGTAGGGCAAAGAAAAAAAAAGGGGGGAGTTAATATTAAATTTGTTGTGTTTGATTGGGTTTTGCTTTCCTTTTTTAAAAACAAGCCAGAATGTCTCTTCAAGACAAACCAGAAAAAAAAAAACTATCTTTGGCACCCCTTTCATTTGGGCAAGGCATTTCGACACTCTTCAGAGTAATATAAGCTATTTTAGCAATTTAGCAGAGTTCTTTGTAGACCAGATAGTCAAGCTTACTCTACACTTTGCGCACAATTAGACAAATTCTTTTCAGTCACTGAGCACCTCCACAGTGTACTCTCAGACCAAATGACTAATTATGATTGGGCCAATGAATAACAGCCTGAGTTTTGAAAAGCAGGATTCACTAGGAAGATCATACAATAAGCCAAATTTCCCCTGCTATGAAGTGTTCTTCATATGAACATGAGCTTCATACCATTGTGTTACAAGGAACCTCAGTTTGATGTGTAAAAATGCTCACAGCTGAGTAAAAAGCTAGTTTCAGCACCAGCATAGCATTTCCTCCTTACTTATGTTAGTCATCAAACCACTTGGATGGCTCAGTAAGATATTTTAAGTTGCTCTTGGCTGAAGGCATAAATGGACACTCAAATTCATCTGAAAATACTGCAGGTAACAGCTCTAGAGGTAGATCCTGCAAGTTGTTTCTCCTTATTTTCTTTAGAAGAAAACTTGTTTCCTCCAAGAAATTATTTGCACAGTGTTTTACCACAGTATTAATGGACCTGAATGACAAATAATCCATAAAAAACTCTTAACACAAAGCAACACATACACTCAGCAGAACAGGACTCTAAGGTACCATTTGTTGATTTCCAGCACATTTATTGTACCCATATGGTGGAAGGCATACATACCACAGACACATTCAGAACTCCCATGCTGGTCACAGAAAGAAAATGGCAAGTTGTTCCTGGTGCTTTGCAAGATTCAATTCCTGGAATTATGCTGGCTCCTGTGGACTCCTTGATGTCAGGAAGTGCCTTTGCCCAAACAAAAGTACTGACCAGCCACAGAAAGGCTGTCAGGACACTGATTGCCAAGTCCTACACACAAGAAATGCTCATTAATAGGTTAAAACATGCAGGAATATACATGAGAGCAAGGCAGAGACAGTATCAATTATTTCACCAAGACAACTGCATGAGTGCTAACGATCACAAGCAAATTTAGTCATTGACAATGTTATAGTTACAATTCAATGTTGATAGCCAGCTACAGAATTATGTCTTTTGCATCTATCAAGCAAAAGCATAATCTTAACCTAAGAAACCTGCTTCTAAAATCAGATGCCTGGCACCTATTTTATGAAAATTTAAGCCAAAGTTAAGTAAAGCAAGGGGTATGGGAAAAGGGCAGATGATTTAAATCCGGATAGCTAAAATTTGGCTTGAAAGATCACTAAGTCAGTTTTCAAGCATGTTATGAAATTTCTCATTCAGAGGAAAAAAAACCCTAAAATTCACAAGGTAACTAATTTCCATCTGCCAATTGCAGCAGGTGCTCTACACAAAAAATTTTAGATTAACAGAGGAGGTCCCACCAATGGAACAACTGTATACTCAAATGCATGATACAAAAATAAAGTTGTGGTGAAGGTATTGTTCACCTGAAAAAGTGAAAGGTCATTTCACTGCTTTAATAATTGCACAGGGTGTGATGCCATGGATGGCCAAGGGCTTTGGGTCCCCTTTTCTGCTCAAGTGCCTTAGGGACCAGTCTGAGATACTTATGTTCACACTCCATTTAACTTTTGGAACTACTGGATATTCATCAATTATTCTTGCATTGGCAATATTTCTCATTTCTTTGCAGCCTCGAAGGTAAAGCATTAAAATATCTTAGTATTACTTACAGTTAGTGGAAACTTGTTATTTTCCTGATACACATGGTTATATCCAATATAAACCACAAGGGCAGCAATACAGTAGAAGAACACCAATGCTGCCAGGGTAACAAAGAAGTGCGCAGAAGAGGAGAAGTCACCCGTGAGGTAGGCACCAGTCCAAGTACCACCGCAGCCTTTTGGGTCTGGTGCACTAAATGCAACAGTGTTCAACCTGTGAAGATTTTATCCACATAGTTAGAGTTTGCTATACAGTGGGAGCTTCCTGTAATTATACTTCATGCTTCAAAGCAACTGCACTTCAGTGTTCTGATTGTACAAGTTTACTCTGAAAGATACATTATAGATATATAAATAATTGGTTGTGCAATACAAAGGTTTCTCTGAAGATTGGGCACAATCCTACACTAAGATATACAGCAGCACCTTCCGGAGAAGAATCCTAATCTCTTTTTTAGAGCAGTTGAACAAAATATTGCCAGTTTGGAAGCACACTTAGCAACATTACTTAGAGACTGGCGTTAAACAAGGCGATCAGGACTTTAAGGCATTATACCTACAAAAACCACAAGCACTGAAGCTGAATAAAAAAAGCTGTGTGATTAGCATTGATTATTTCAGATCACCACTTTCCCCTCCAAAAGCTGTTACAATGTTGGGTTTTGTGACCAAATTCTATACTGTTGTAGCAGTTTTTAGTGGCTGTCCACCAAATACATTTTGATACATATGTTATTATGTTTATTGAACACATACGGAACAGCAGTCTTGCACTCGTTGTAGTTGTGCAGATGCAAGGGCAAAGAGGAAGCCTTCCTCCACCTGCTCCAGGAAAGGAGCTTGTCTCTACAAGAGCACAGTAATGACACTGAAGTATTCAGGTTTTTTGTGCCCAACAGCCTCACCAAGATAGTGCTTGAATAAATTGAAAAGAATTTTCCATTCAGTCTTTGAACAAAAATAGGATAATGGTGCATTCAAAATAATCTTATCTGGACCTCCAAAACAGCTACAAATTGCCAAAGAATTAGGCTGTTAAAATGCATTGTGGTTTTTGGCTTACTAATTATTTTCTGTAGCATTCATGTACCACTAGACTGGAACTTAAGATAGAGTCATACAGAGCATAACAGCCTACAGTCATTCCTACCTACTTACTGTAGGGCACTAACAAGTACAGTTAGAATTACAACTTGAACAATTACAACTTAACATTTTCTTACTGCTGCTACACAGTAAGCCAGAAGTTTCACATCTTCACTTATACAGTAAGCACATGTTTGTAAGGAGGCAGATAGGGAAAAGGGAAATAAGAACTAATTATCAAGTAATAACTGAAGAGCTAATGCTCACCTGAATGGATAAGCAAAAGCAGCTATAATTGTTTTGTTTACCACATCGTTGCAGGAAACTAGAAGAGCAGTTTCACCTTGAAAACCTCCACATGTGGCAAAAGCAAAGATAGCGAGAACCTATAAGAATTGATACATAGGCACATTAGTGCACACCACTAGAGTCCAACAGAAGCAAGCTCAACATTTAGCTGAAATAGCTAAAGACAAGAAAAAGCAACAACTTTAGCAAAGCTGAAGTATGAAGTGATGTCAGAAGAAAATGCTGAATTTCTAAAACTCAAAAGCATAAGCAACACTGCTAACCAAATCCCACTTAAAAGGGCTTTCTCTTTATTTTATTTTCAGTTGAACAGAATTGTTTGAGGTTTTTTTGGTATGCTAACAGCCAGCATAGCATTTCTTGAAGTTAATAAAGGAAATCTTTTTATAAGTCTTGCATATCCACAACTATAAATTCAAATAACTATAAAGTACATGCTCAGAGTATCACACATCAACTTGACTCTCTAAACAGCTCTGATTTTCCCTTTTTTTCACAATTCAGACCCTAAACCCGCAATCATCAGAACACACAACACACAGCAGCACAAGCTGCTGTAACACACTTGTAATTAACACATCAAATTTATTTATCTGCCATCCAAGGGCATAGCCGAGGAGCAGCCCAGTGTGGGAAACCCAGCACCAGCAACCTGGGGCAGGGTATGCCAGCCCAGTGGCTCACATCTACCCAAGGGTACCCCACCCAGGCAGAGGAGCAAAGCCAGGCCTGGGGCAGCAGAGGAAACAGCCCCTCCAGTTCTACTCACCCATTCAAGGACCTTGACAAAGCCCAGAGGCTCCAGAAGCACGCTGAGGTCCATCCTCAGGCCCACCATCCTGGGAGAGACCAAGGCAGCCAGCAGGAACCTGCTCCAACACCAGCAACTGCTGCAGCATCCCCAGCACCCCCCTTTAGGGGCACCCCTTGCCACACCCCCTCACCTGGAGATGGGGATGGAGCCACCCACACACACTCAGCTGGGGCTCATCAGCCCCAGGCCTTGTCTGGGGGCTGGGGCACTGATGCAGTGGCTGTCACAAGGGGGAACAGCACTGGCCATTTTGTGCAATGAGGCAGCAGAGACTTCTTCCTCTCCCCCTTCCTCAGCCTCTTCCTCTCTCCCCACTCAGCACACCGTGGACAGTCCTGTGTGCTGTACCTTGAGCTTGATGATTTGATGGCAAACAAGGCACAGGCACCTGACAATCCATGTGCTTGCCAAAATCTCATCAACTACCTTTGACTATTTAAGCTTTGATTGTTTTCTGTGACTGCACTCTGTTGCTGATATGTTAATCATCAAGTAAAAATGAAGAGCTAAAACTAATAAAACTAATGCTGAAGAAGGTTTGAGGACTGTCAGAGGGGCTGCCCTCTTCCCTCTTCCCTGCCCAGAGACCATGAAAAGCCAAGATGGCCACAGTTTCCTGGCTCTGATCCAAGATCCTGTAGGAGCTTCTTCTGGGATAGCTGGGGGCCTTTGAGGCACATCAGGGTGTCTGGTGCTGCTCTTGGGAAGGGGTGGCTGCAGGAGGCTGGGGCTGCTTCCAGCAGGATCCACCTGAAGTGGCAGCTCATAGCAAGATCTGCAAGCAGATCCTGGCCAAAGGTCCTGGGTCCCAGCTGAGCACTGTTATTGCTGCCAGGCAGCCTTGAAGAAGATGCTGAGGAGATGCCAGTGGAAGAGCTGGCTTTGAGTGCAGCTGCTGGGTGTAGTTAGAGGGCACAGCAGCCTGTGCCAAAGGGGGCCAGCAGCCTTCACGGGGCAGCAGATGCGCGCTCAGCTGTGATGAGTGGTGTGCTGAGGGTCTCAGTCCCAGCACTGCCAGGATCAACTCTCCCTTGGCTCAGATGGAGCTGCTGAGGGGGTTGCAGCTCTCCAGTCCTGGGGCTGATGAGCTGAGGTACTCTATGGACCTGATATCCACAGGTAAGGAAGGACTGCTGAGGGCTGTGGAGGCTGGGGGCTTCACTGAGTTTGCTCTGAAACATATTCTTGCTGTGATTAAGTCATGGGAGGCCAGCCAACAGTGGGAATACAGGAGGAAGCTTCCAGGCTGGGGACTATCTGTGAGAATGGTAACAAAGCCAGAGTTCAGCTGGCCTGGGGCTGTGCTGCTGCAAGCTGCCTGAATGGCTACAGGGTCTGCCATTCTCGCACAATTCAAGGAGAATTTTTGACCCCAGCTTTCTGTGCAATGACCAAGAGAGGTGCTGACATCTGCCTGCTGCTACAGATTCTGGAGGGAGTCCAAGTTCAAGCTGTGAAAAGGATGGCTCTTTCCTTTCTTTCACCACTTTGTTAAATAGTACATAAATCTCACAGAAAATCCACCATGATCCAGACAAGCAGTGCTGAGGGCTCAAGCTACTTTGGTTAGCTTCCTTGCCTGGGTAGACAGTGCCTTTAAGGAGTAAAATAGGAGTATAAAACCAGGGACAGACCAAGGTGAAATGTCTGTTTGTTCATCTTCTTGACATTCTCTATGCCAAAGAAAATAAGTGGCATATACAATCTTAGTTCAGCCTAAATGAACCAAGTAACTCCCTGTCCTCTCAGCCAATATGCCTCTGTAATTTTCTGTCTTCCTTCTTCTGCATATTCTACTTAAACCCTATAAGCAATGTGTCTCCCTAAAAATATATAGACATTGGTTTGATTACTCTGCTTTTCCACTTGTCAGTTAATTAAAACCATTTTATTGTTTAAAGCATTTTTCAAGAAGGTTCTCAGTCGTGATTTCCATGCTTTTTCTTCCTCAAGCCTTCTCAGATGTCAGATGTCCAGTATGGATGTACTCTGAACTATATACAATGTTCAAGCTATGGGCTCATTAATTCAAAATTGGGAAAGGCTCTTAATTTTTCACTCCATATAACTTATCTTTCCTCTGAGTTTAAAAGTACTTTGGAACATTTCTACTTGTGGATTTCATTCCAAAGTGATATCAAACATTTTAAATACAGGTGGTCCTTCCAAACAGCCAATTTCATAACCTGAAACCAATTCTGGATTAAATTTCTGCAAGGAAAGGTTTAAGCAGAAAGACTATATTTGTAAGGAGTACTGGAAAAGTTCATTACAAAAAACAAAACCAAAACCAACCAACCAACCAACCAGCAAAAAAAAAAAAAAAAAAAGGAAAAGAGAGAGGGGAAAAAAATATTAAGCAGGAACAGCCAGTATTGCTTCCTGTATTTGGGAAAAAGCAGGAGAGTATTAATATGCTAATCATGTAATAAATCCTTTCCACTCCAGCAGGGCTCAGGGGAGTGCTGAGTCACATCTGTTAAAGCTTCTATATCAGTTGTCAATACCCAGCAACCCCAGTTTGGACACGGCTGATAAAGGAGTTCTCTTAACATGGACAATGTCTGACGGTCATCTTGAAACACTGAGAAACAGATGTCTCACTGCTATGGCAATAGAGGCCTATCCATTTATCTCTATTCCTAAGAAAAGAGATAGGGTGACTGATGCAGAACCCTCTTGATGGAGAATTAAATTAGAACAATGCAGTTAATGTCAAGCTGCACGGTCATTTGGGAGTCAATTTTTGCTGATTAGTCGACGCTTAAGCTGATCAAAAGACTGGGCTGATAATATTTGACACTGTAACGTAGTTTCAGGTTCTGTGAGGCATTTGGCCTGGTGTTTGATGACTCTAAAAGGATCTAAAACTCATGTAATCACTGATTTAATTAGAAAGCAGCTACCTGACTGTGCTTCAACTGAAAATCAGTATTATTAATGAAAAAAATTTATTTCTCAGTATATCGAGTCCCATCCTTTGGAAGTTAAAAAAAGGACAAAACTGTGGCATCAATATATCTGGTCTCATGGTGTCTGACAAAGCTGTGGGAGAGACCAGTGGGATTCCTGGCTGTCCCAGAGATGTGTACAACAAAGACAGCAAAGTGCTTGTGTCCCGAGTGAGGAGAGAGGGGGCTTCCCCTGAAGCATTGTGCAACAGTCTCATTTGCTAATGCCTGTGGAAGACTGATTCAAACTACCTGGATTAAGAGTCACAGAGAGCTCATTTTCTAAGATGGAAAGGACTTAGGTGGCTTAGCAAAAAGAAGGGTAAATAACAGGTATTGCTGCTGGCTTGAACTGCGCAAGGGAGTAGTCGCAGGGAAGATAGAGATTTATACCAGGAGACAGTTCTACCAAAAGGATACTGCATGTAATCAAAGAATAGAGTTTATATTGAACATAAAGCATAAGATTCTGAAAATATCTTCCAACAGAAGACAAACACTGAAAATTGTTTTATAGGGAGCTCAGAATATTTGTAATATTGTTGTTTTGTGATAGCAGTGGGAAAAAACCTTGATGGTCCATGGTGTTCTTTGCCCATCCAATCCCCTAGGCAGTCCAAACAAGGATTAATTCAGGGAAGTCCTGAGCTCTGTGTTTACAGATAAAGCAGGAGTGGGTGATTAAGTTAATACTTATCTGCCAGGGGAGGAACCAATGCCCACGACTGTTCTGTCCACAGCACTATCTATTCAGCAGGGCTGGAAACACCAGGTGAAGAAAGGGCTTTTTTTTTCTCCATAGTAAATAAAGCTTATTTGCCACATAGCGGTCTGCAGATGGTTCCTTGTCATGTAATGATCTGCATTTTGTTAGTTGTCTTTATGTTTTCAAGTATCTTCATAATTCTACTTGCTTGTACACTCTGATGCTTTAAATCTTTCCTCTTTAGGCCTGTAAGTATATTTATTATTCAGTTTATTTCCCATTGGCTCTCTAATAACAACATTAAGTTAGATTGTTCCTTTTCCCTGACTTCTGTAGCACACCTCTGCCTTTTCTCCAAGATTTTGGAAATAGCTGCTTAATGTGTTTGATATTTGCTGAAAGTCCTTGAGATGTATTTCACTGCATGTGCCAGTTATCTTTCATATCCAAGCAGATTATAAGTTCTGTGGCAAATATAAGTTAGACCTTACAAGATATTGTGTCATTAAAAAAATCTAGTCATTTTACACTGCCTCTTTTTCATTTACTCATAGCAGCTCTGTTATTTCTGAACTATTACTGGTTTCCTTGCTGCCTTGAATTTAAATTTTCTACTGCTGCATGTGGAAAAATTCTTGTTATTCTCCTTGATACCTGTAGAAGCCACTGAAGAGCAGGTGGTCGTGTCCCCTACCCCCCACATTTCTGTGCACATTTCCAAAGGGCCAGAGGGAACACAGCCCTGCCCAGGGAGGCAGCGGCTCATCTGGAAGATGATTCTTAGCAGAAGTTTCTTATAGCTGCTCTTGCCTCTCAGGCACTGCGATTTACACATGGGATCACAGTTTACAGACGAATCCTGTGGCTTAATTTCCACAGTTTATCACTCTATTGGTGTTAGTTGGGTGCCACGGGACCTCCCCTGTGCAATGTGCTGGTGCGTGCCTTGCTCTCTAAGCACTCCTGGGAAAACCATCGCTGACGACAGAGTTCTAGAAGATATCAAATAGCTATAAAGGACAAAGAATATGATGTATGCAGTTGGAATAAAAATTCTAAGTTGTGCGGTAGAGTTAGGAATCGTCAGGCAGGATGGACTCAGCCGCTGTTGGGAAGGTTTGCGCGGGCTGTGCGGAGTCCTGCTCTACCATCTAGCGGCGCCTTGAGACGGTGCACACCGTGGAAATGGCCCGATTTCGGGGTAAGGAGGTTTTTACTAATTTAATAAATTATTACCAGTTTATGTTTGTCATCTCTGAAACCCAAGAGAATTTCCTGGGTGAAGGGAAGCCATTAAGAATGCCAGGGATGCTGATTTCCACCCGGTGGAAAGTGGGTAGGAAGCATTCTCTGCTGCAGCCAGACCACTTCAGTTCGGTGTGGATCATCAGTAGCATCTCTGAATATACACTGGGCTCACTGCATTTAGTACTGCTGCACCTTACAGCAAGGCACAACTCTGTAGCGCTATTAATTTACTTTTTGATTAATCTAGAAATCAGAAAAGCCCTTCCTCCCTTCCCTTCTCTTCATTTCTTGACATAAATCTCTGAGAACTAATCTAATGAATTAAGACCATATCATGCCACTTTGGGCAATATCTGCCCCTCATGCTTCAGCCTGTCCCTGGGTTTTGTGGTGTTTTATGTGTTGCTTGGTTGGCACTAACAGCTAAATAAATGTGCTCCGCCCATGGCTACACTCTTTTCTGCAGAAGGTTATACTGTCACACATTTGAACTGATCAGGACAAAAAATAAACCCATAAATAGTATTTTTTTGTACCAAGTGGATGCAAGAAAAGCTCGTGCCTGTGCAAAGCAGGAGGTGTTTCGGGGGAACATCCCGGGAGCACCCGAACACAAAGAGTAGAATTCTGCTCCCAGCAGAAAATGCAGGGCAGGACAAAATGCCTTTGGAGCTCTCAAATGTATCAAATTGGACTCTGACCTGGACTCAAGATCAGCTCAGGGCCTGCTGTAGCACACTGACTCTCGGCACTAAGAAGCTTTAAAATGTGCCCATATATTTGATGAATGGATAAAACAGCATCCACTCTACTATCTGAACTACTGCTGCTATGCTGCTGTGCAGCTAATGCTGCTGTAAAATTGTTTGCATTTTTAACCAAACCTCATTAGAAGTTTATGTATAATTAATTATACAACTGAGTGCATTGCTTTTTTTCTGTCTTTATTTTTCTTGAAGGTTCCAGATTTCCCAACTGTTGACAAAGTATGTGCTAATGACATCATTATGAAGTTCTGTTGTTTACTGTTTTCTTCAACAAGTAGTAATTTTATTGACTTTGGCAGAGAGACTGGTGTTTTGCATGATTTCAATAGATTTTGTTGCACAGAGGCATAATATAAACCAAGATGTTCCAGAATAAACAGGACTATTACTACCAGATGGAAATAGTCATGAAGCATTATTGGACTTGAAAAAACAAAAATATTTTAGGAAAAACATTCTAGGAGTCAGCTTAATCATTTTGAAAACAATATCTTAGTCTAAAGTACTGTTTTTGGAGAAAACAATGGAAGGATATAAATAGTAATTATTTCAGATCTTGCTACTTTATCATCTATGCACATATTTAGAAAATGCAAGCCCTTAAAAGACTTGCCAAAACACTTGAGTTAATGTTGTAATTTGAATCTGAAATGAGATATTTCTGATTATAACACAAATCAAGGCAGCTAAAACTCAGAAGATAGTCTGGCAGCAAACTTATTGAACTTAGGGACAGGAGAGGTTGGCTGACCTTGTTTGTAGATCTGGTCAAATGATTGATTGTGATTTTCAGATTAATTTGAAATTTATCCTGGCAACAATAGCTTATGCAATCAGAGGATAACGAGCCCTGGCAAATTTCAGGTTTATAACTCACATCCAGGTCATGGACATCAGACCAAAAAATTAAAAATTAATCTATTTAACAGTACAAGTATTTCTTATTCTAAATGGTGAGAAAGGAAGTCTGTGGAGTTGGGTGGAATAATTATACATGAATGCAGATGGTCAAACAGGTAATATTTGTCTGCCAAATAAGACACAATAGATATTGTTACATAGTCTGTTAAGAAGTTGAAAGCAATGAAATGCACTGGGTAGATAATGTATTTTAGATCATAAATTGCGAAAATATGTACAGGTTAAATAAAATGCAAATAGCCATGAGAAGTAAAGTGAAATCTGAAACAGAGGACGTAAGAAAATTAAAATGTTGCTTCAGTTGTAGTTAATTCAGTTATTATCTGACTGAAGTAAATTCTTTAGAAAACAAAACACAAACTAAAAAATTCTCAAGACTATACATATGAAAAGCCTTTCCTACTGCCATTAAATGCAAATGCTACTCAGTTCATAAGTCCTTAGTCCAAAAGTTCTTAGTCCTTCAAAGGCAAGGTTGAGCTCTTTTTTGGTGCAAGCCAAGAGTTTGGCCAAGATCACCT
Source organism: Phainopepla nitens (assembly GCA_013400175.1). Classification (NCBI taxonomy): domain Eukaryota; kingdom Metazoa; phylum Chordata; class Aves; order Passeriformes; family Bombycillidae; genus Phainopepla; species Phainopepla nitens. The sequence goes on along the minus strand of VXBQ01001131.1, from coordinate 50,844 downwards.
TCATGTAGAAAAAGCCGACTGTACTCTTGGAACTGCAATTTGGCAGCTGCATGTTTAGCATCTTTCCTTGAGACTGCCTCAGCACCTGATATTTAGCAGAAACAAATCAAGCAGGCACACAGTGATCCTACCCTTTTCTTGCTGCTTTGAGCAGCAAGGAATCAATTGGGCCACTACTGATACTTGCCTGTCACACTGCAGGCTTCAACAGGAGCATGACTTCTAGCAGGAAAATAAAGTAAAAGAGGATACCATTTGAGAAAGAAGATATTGCAATAGTGGCAAATTATCCCAGGAAAGCAATATCACAGGGAAAACAAAAGGAAAAAAATCTCCTTTATGTGACCTGACAAGGACAGGATTTTCAAGTACTTGGGCTGTAAAAAGCTGGGCCTCATAGAAAGAATTCAGAAATCAAGTAAAAGAGTTGCTTTAAGACTTTTCCCAGTTCAATTTTAAAAAAAGTTTTCTTAACATTCTAGACCTTATTAATGGGGCATGTGGCAGTATGAATACAGAGTAAAATGTAGTATAAAACGCAGCAGAAAACTTTCATTTCCTAAGATGTTTCAGCTGCAGTAACCGAAATGTGGCCAGGGGCCTTCCTGAGCTCTGAGCCAGCTGTCATGGTGTTATGTGACTTTCTGCTCATAAAGCCTTGGTCTCCAAACCATGGTGGCTCTGTGTGCTGGTTGTAACATCTCTGCACCACTTTCATGCCTGAAATGTGCCTGGGAATTATTTGGGAGCATGTCTACTCGTCCAGTTCCTGCTCTGGAGTGCCTCACCAATTTGCTGACTGACAGCACTCGAGGGCAGGCGGCTCTCCTTGCCACTCTTGAATTTTTCTCATATCAAAGCAGCATTTTTGTGGGAGGGCTGGAACACCAATAGAGAGAGAAGTTGCCTGGGATTTCCTTCTCATTCCCTCTTGCAGAGGCCCTCATTGCTCTCCCACCTCTCCAGGCACTTAACTGCTTGTGTCAGTGCTTGCAAGCCTGGTTTCTCGCTTCAGCCATCACCTCCCTCCTTCATACCGCCTCCATTTTTCACAGATCTCTCTCATGTTAATCAATCCTGAGGGAATTTTTCCAGCCTCCTGTGATGGGAGATAGAAGGCAGCAGGAGGCTGGCAGGAAGCCAGCCAGGCACGGGAATAATAATAATGCTGCCTTTTATGCTCCAAATCCATTTTGTTGTAAGCATCCTGCTGAAAAAGCCATTTCATGAGCCATTCATCATACTCCTAAAAATGAGCCCTTCACTCAGAGAAAATTTTGAAGAACAGAAAGCTTAGAAGGAAGATCTATGTTTCTTAATTATGTGGTTACCGTCATTTACACGAGCTGGTGCCATTGCAATGCGTCTTTCAGCAAACACGTGCCTGTCAGTAGTGCCACCTGTGGGACCTGCCTTTCCTGTGCCCAGAGCTGTGGAGGCACCCGAGGTGCTGCCACCTCCCTGTCCCGGGCTGCTGTGCCCCTGGCTGTCACCGGGAATCAGAACAACCAAACCAGGAGTCGGCTCTAGGCACTAATACAGCTCGTGTTTCAGCGCTGGAAATGCTGTGTTTTGACAGCCTTCCCGGGAGTTTTTCCAGTAGTTGGTTTAATCAGTCCTGCTGGTAGTGTGTCAGCCCCAGGCAGCATTTCGGTTCATAAAGCTGCAACAGCCTCTGAGGGGCACACGCAGCAAACTGCGAGGCTGTCTCAGCTTGGCTGGTTCTGCAAAGCTGTAAATCCACTTGTATTTCCTCCCTTCATCCCTTCTGCACTGAGCATGCACCGAATTCTTGGCTATACATAGCGCCTAAAATTTCTACCTTCTCCATGCTTTCCTGTTAACATCCAAAACAGATGGGGTGGGTTTTATAGGATCTTCCTCAAACAGGTATATATAGCCTTGGTACGTAATGTGTGTGCACATAATCTGCATTAAGATATGAATTTCAAGCACCTGATTAAAGTGCACATTGCTAATGGAACACAGAATTGAGGCCCTAAAAGTTTTGAAAAAACCTTCTGTAAGATACATTTGATTTTATTTTTCATTAAGTTGTTATAAATTAAAAATAACAAATGGAATAGCAAATGGACCCTCTCACCAAATCCTTTGTGTCACATCTCATTTAGGACTGGGGCAAAAACTTCCATACTTTTAGATATCCTTCCCCCAGCTTTGAGCACTGCCAGAGGGTATTGACATACGTGGGCAATATAAATTTAAAATTCTCCACACCACACTGGTGACACTGTTCTTCTTGCACTCACAGTACATAATTACTCGGTAGCTTCCTCTTTAGCCTCTTTTTGCAAATGCCCATTGCCAAGTGAGAGGGTTTAATGGCTCGGTACAAGACTCAAGGGGTGCTGGAGATGTCCTTGCAGAACTGTGACTGAATGTCAGCAAGCCATTCGCTGAGACTGTTTATTCCATGCGGAGCGCATTACTTCCCCTTCAGCTGTTTCATTTCGAGTAAATGCCCCCTCCCGACGGCGGGGGGCCGTCCCCGCACCAGGGTGGCTCTGCTGAGCCCGGCCCGGCCCCAGCCCGCCCGGCCGGGGGCAGCCGCGCCCGGGGCTCAGCCGCGGCTCCGCGTCCTCTCACACTCGCGGGACCCTGACGCGCCTCGGTCCGAAGAGCTCTGCATCCTTGGCAGCCCGCCTGCTTGTGATTTTCCAGCGGCACGTGTTCAGCGACGGCTGCCGTGGGCTTTGGCAAATGCAAGGAAAACATTTTGTAAACCTGGAAAATTCCCGGCGCTCACGCTCTGTCTGACTGGTGTCCAGTGGCAACTCCAGACCGAGAACAATCAAGGAGCATAAGCAACAGGATGGAGCCTTCAAAAGGAAGGAAGAAGCACAGGGATGGAAGAAGAAAAAAGCAAGAAGTAATTTTTTTCCTCTTCACGAAAATTCCAAGTATTCAAAATTTAACAGTTGGTCCTCAAAATGATGCTGTTTTAAAGCTATGCATTTAAAATTCTGGCACCTGATATAGCTGAGATTCCTTTTATTTGGTTTTTTTTTTTGATCCCTAACCTTTCAGAGGTCACATTTGCCAGCTTTTCTCTACAGTCTCAGTGACTAAAACTCTACTTTTCATTGTCGTGAAAGCTGAGATCCTCACATAATCATATGACTCCAGAAGCTGGAGATAGGAGTACATCGCGTTCCAGGGGACCAGCCACCAGATCGCTGGCAACACTGCAAAATTTCCCTGGAGGACTCCTCCTGCTGTGCCTAATGTCCCAAAAATAATGCACAAAGTCTCAGATGAGATGAAGGAGCAGTCTAAAGGGTACATTCAGCCCCTTGCAATTAACCATAGAGAGAGTCCATAGATCATGCACCCCTCATGCAGGACCTGTCCATCCAGGTAATGTGACATTCATGTTGACCTCGGGACTGGATTGGATTTCCCTCAAGGTGCACCCAGAAGAGCCAACAGCTCTCTCGGTGACTGCAAAGGTGAATGGCCACAAAATCTCAGATCTAGAGGAGGTCTTGGGGTTTTGGAGTTCGTATTTTCCTTTTTTTTTTTTTTTTTTTAACCTTCTTATAGGTCACTTACTCACCCAAAACCTCTCTGGTGTTGACCAAAAACTATATCTAATTTAGAAAGCATCTTTTGTATTAAGGGAACAGTATGATAATACACAGAGGAGAACAAGCTATGAAATATTTTTATTTAGAGACAAGATTCCACTTTTACATGTGCTCAGTTCAAATGCTCTAGCTTTTCCACTGTGGAAGCATGTTTTATTCTGAAATGTGCCTTATTTAATAATGAGAATAAATTCAAACCTGATCAGACACAAACCACATCATTTTAGATCTGACAAAACCTTTGAGCTGCGTGTGATAAAAACGAGGTTTATTTCAATTGCCAGATTAAGAAAATCAATCCTTGGCACTAGTCTCAAACACTCTGACAAGGCAAAAAATTGCCCAGAAGCCTGTGGGGAGCCTGGGTGGGAGGAGAGCCCCTCAACAGATGAAGTCATTGAAGGAACGTGCCGCTGCGGGGGCTGCTTTGGGCAGAGGCGGTGCCGCCTCCTGCTGCAGCCCGCGCCGGGCCCTTCGGCGTGAGCAGAGGTTGAGTAAAAGCTTGTGAGGAAGCAGGGGGCGCCCGTGGATTTTACAAGCAGCTGGCAGCGAGTTTTTCAGTATTTCTGTATTAGTGTGAAACCCCCGAATGCGCTTGCCCATGGCCTTCTCACGGACATCAGAGACGCTGCACCCAAGCGGGTGGTTTTGGGATGCTGGTTAACCCTTTTGTCTTATTATAAGATTTATTACTACTGAAAGGGAAAAAGAATAAGAGCAGACAATATCTGTTTGTTTGGGTTTTTTTCTCCATTATTTAGACAGACAGACAGAAGGTTTCATTATCTCCTGGTTTATGGAGCAAGTTTGGACTGGAAGTTGTGCCAGGGTGTCATGGTTTAACCCCAGGCAGCAATTCAGCCCCACATGGCCACTTGCTCACCTCCCACTCTTTCATTAGGATGAAGAAGAGAGTCTGAAAAAAATAGAGCCTGTGAGTTAAGAACAGTTTAATGATTGAAATAAAGTAAAATATAATAATAATAATATTAGCAGCACCAATTGCAATGGAAAAGAGGGGTAGAGTGAAAGGAAAAAAATCCTTTTAAAAGGAAAATCCTTTTAAAAGTTAAAAATACATGTGATGCCCAATACAATTCTCACCACTTGCTGACCGAAGTCCAGGCAGTCCCTGAACAGGGATTGGGCCCTCCCAGCCAACTCCCCCCAGTTTACAGACAGAGCATGGCATCCTATGGTATGGAACATCCCTTTGTCCAGTTCGGTCCAGCTGTCCTGGCCACGCTCCTCCTGGTTTCTTGTGCACCTGCTCCCTGGCAGAGCATGAGACACTGAAAAGTCCTTGACTTAGGGGTCAGCACTACTGAACAAAAACGCAAAAATCAGTATGTTATCAACATTATTCTCATAGTAAATCCCAAACACAACACTGTACCAGCTACAAAGAAAAAAATTAACTCTATTCCAGACAAAACTAGGACCAGGTTAACAGGTCTGGGAGAAAGTGGTATATGCTGAGAGAATAGTCTTTGGGCTATTCCAAAAGTCCAAAGAACTTCTGTCTCACGATTCTGGAGAAGGCATTTGGTACAAGTACTGAGTGGGTATTTTGTGTCAAGTTTTACCTCTGTGATGTTTTCCCATTGCCCTTCCAGTGGCAGGGGATGGGGAAGAGTGTCCCAGCACAGGGTGGGGCGACATGCCTGGCTTTGGTTTAGCACAAAAATAAAATGCTGAGTGATGGAACATGCTCAGACAGGAAATCACTTGTTTCCCTGTGCGGCCGCTATGACAGCAATGTTGATATTGGATCTTCCTTAGCTGAAAGAAAAAATAGGGCCTGACTTCAGTGCATAGTCGTTGCCTCACTCTGGAATCTGGTTTTCTACAGCCCCTGTGCACAGAGTATCAACCACACAAGCTGCCAGAGGTGAATGGTTGTACATTTATCTTCCTTTATCTACAAGATGCACAGCCCTGAGTAAGGAAAAAAAAATAGACATTTAATTCTGTTTGGTTGTACCCAGTAAGAAACAATGAAAGATTTTCCAATTGCACTCGAGGTACTTTCATTTCTATTGCCCTTGAGACAGAGATTTATATAGTCCTGTCACTTGAGAAAATCTGTTTGCACTTTTAAATCGTGTGTTGCCTTTGGGGAAGAGGCTAATAGTCTTCAGTGACAAAAAAACCTGCTCTGGTCATTTCATGTGGGAAAGATTTGAATTTCCTGACACCAGCATTGTAATTTTCACTGCAGTCATGATTCCTCTGAAAAAGATGCTTTGAGCTCTGCTCAACCCACTGGCCAAAAGTACAAACCTCATCTTGGCAGATATGTATTTGTTTCTTCTTTTTTCCCTCACAATTTGCTCTTCCCGTGTTGCCAAGAACAGAAAAGACAAAAAGAGCTATTGTTTCATCTATCCTTTCCCCAGTACTGCAGGTGGTTTTTAGCTTTAGAACAAAGTAGAGGCAGGGAGTATTTGAGAAGTCGTGTGGCAGCAGTTGACTGTAGGGGAAAATCAATGCTTCCCATCAAACCAACTCAGCCTCGTGTGCATACCCAGATGTTCTGTTTCCAGAGGCTACATTTTGCTCTAGCTCCATTTCCAGTTGTCATTATCAACCTGAGCTCTGTGTTTTACCAGCAGATACTTCAACTTGATTTACACATTAACAGGCTCAGGTTAATTAACTTCCTTTAAAATGTGTGGAAAAGGAGACCTGCACCAAGAAGTTAGGGAATCCTTGTGAAATGGCATGTGAGAGATTGAGCAATGAGGTGGAGATCGCACTAATGTCATTCTGTGTGTGATTTGTGTCTGATTTATAGTGATTTATATGAGACCAGAGTCAGGGACAGCCACCCTAAGAGTTTTCAATCCCAGGAGAACAAAACCTTGGGGCTGAGACCATGCCAACTGTGGTTGCCACGTGCCTTGGACTCACACTCCCTGGGCTTGTTTGGCAGCTGATTTTCAGGTCCCTGCCTTGCTCTCAGAAGCAGCAGCACTCCAACTCCTCCAGGGTTTCCTATTTTTGTTTTAAAAGTAGCTTTTTCCTTGAAAAAAAAATCATACTTGTTTCTCTTTGTCTACATGATATCTTCTGCTCTTTAGCTTGAACCCCTCCCAGCCATACCTGCACCCACACATGAAGCCCATCCATGCCACAGTGGCCTCACCAGGTTGATGGTCAGCAGCCAAGCTGTGCTGGCTTCTTTTCCAGTGGTGTTTGTCCTGGTAGCTCCCTGCCAGCACTGGGAGCCTCATGAGATCCCTCCCTGTGACTGTGCCCAACATAGGCATGCATCCCACCACTAAGGCAAGTAATGGAAAATTTGTTTGCATCTCCATGCAGCCAGGGCAGGTCACAGCAGCCAGGGGCTGCCTGGGCTGGAGGATGTGTGTCTCCTGGAGCAGAGGCACATCCACACTTTTTTCACCAACCACCAGCTACCTCAGCTTAGCCTTAGTGCATGAAGTCGCTCAGCAAGAGCCGTGCATTGACCTTCCCCTGCCTGAAATCACATCTCTGGAGCTTTAAAGTCTATCTACTCTCATTAAAAAGAATTACAATCAGTGAGAGATCAGCAGTCACACCGCAGCAGCGGTGACAAATTACATGGTGACTTGTGTGATGCACGGACTGCCCTGTGCACTTGCTGTGCAGTCATTGCACTGCAACTGCACTTGCAGGTGTTGCCACACTCTCTTTAGGAAGCCCCATGGTGAGGATAGGGGTGGCAGTGTCCCTGCCAGCTGGCTGCCAGCTGGGGAGCAGCTATGCAGCCTGGGAGCACAGAGGGAAGGACGCATTATCCCCAACAAGAAGTGCCCCAGCACAGGAGTGAGGAGGCAGCTAAGAAAATTGCTTGGACCCTAATGGGGTGTGGGGAAAGTGCTCACAGAATCAGATGGCTCTTCATGTAACAGAGGCTGGTGCTGAAAATGCTAGCATTGATTGGTGTTGGATTCTCCCAAAGGTCACAATCCCATCACACAGTGACAAGTTTGCCCAGCAACCTCGCTCCAACACACTGCTGAGCCCAGCTGTGAAGGATTCAGTTGTCACTCTTATGTCAAAAAAAATAAATGTGCTCATATGTCTATGTGATCACCCCAGCAGATCCCAGCCTCCAGGAAGCAGCACCAGCCTGAGAGTGAACCCTCCACTGGGCTTTGCACATTTGAAGAGGTGCAGGACGAATACATGTGTCCATCTGTCCACAGTGGTGGGGACATCCTCATATTTTCTTGTCCTTTGAGGAGGATAAACACAGTCTTACACTCCAGGAGATGTCAGTTCTCTCTTTTGGCAAGATGCAGTTCTAGATCCTTACTAGAGTGTTCCTACATTGGTTTCTACCTAATTGATTTCATGATTGATAGAGTTTACAAATAATTTCCCTATACAACACCTTGTAGTCCTGTTTGGAGAAAATGCCAAAAAAAGCAAGCAGCATTATGGTCAATAGGCAAAGCTAGGTGTGATGTACCATGGTGCTGGGCTGCAGCTGAGCGCCCTCAGCAAGCCCAGTACTGGTTTCTTCTGTCTGACATCTAAAGCAGCTCAGCCCAAAGCTGTTACCCTGGATTAAAACCAGCTTTTTTAATGCTAGTTTGATCATCAAAATAAATATACTAAATAAATAGTTAAAGACAGTCCTCAAAAGAAACAAGTTCCATCTGACAACAGGGGAGTACAGAAAGATGGACAGGAATTAGAGGAGGACACTGGGCTGTGGTGTGAGCTCAGTGCACAGATAAACTAATTAACAGGGAAAATGTTTACTGGAAGGGAATTAGGAATTGCATGATCCAATGATTGATTAATTTAATATTTATTAAAGGCATTCCTGACTGATGATCTTTGAACTTGTATTTGATTTACTCCAAAAGCTCCAGGCATTTATATTTTTTATGGTAATGAATATTTTATGACTTTTGAATCACCTGTTTCAGATGTAGAAATGCCTTCAGACTTCTTTCTCTTTCATAATATTTTATTAGAAATATTAAGTCTTAATGCTGTTGTTTATTGACCTTTAATCTAGCATAGTTCTGTGAAATTCAAAACCCCACAATGTCACTTTATTCCTGGTTGTTCAGGAAAAAATTAGGCTAAGCAGCAAGGAGGAAAAAAAAAAAGCAATTGGCAATTTTTTTTTGAAGAGCAGACATTAATTCCAGATGGAGCAGTCTCATGCTAATCTTCCAGGATGATCAATCAAGAGAAGGAAAATTTTGTCTACTGTGTTTCAAATAATGAATTTCTTGGTCCAGCTTAGGACCTGAGCAAGGGCTGGTATGCACTGATTATACCCTGCCTGGTATTAAAAGTTGTTTCAGCCCTGGGATGATAAAATCAACAGCAGCAGCTCTCAGGAGGACTTGCAGCAGGATGCATTATCAGAGAAATGAGGAGTAAAGCCAGGCCACTTGGTGTCTTCTGTAACAACCACAACCCAGCACACTGATTTGGCACTTTGGGAGTGGAGAGAACGGCACAGCTGCACACAACCTGCTTGGTTGCAACTCCAGAGGATGAAGAAACACACTGTGCAAATATAAGCTTTATTGCTGCCTGTTTGGCCCTAAGCCACAGTAAAAGACATCAGTAATGAACCTTAGTTGGGTGACTTTGCTGTGTCATGGGGCTTAAGGCCAGCAGCAGCACCACTTCATCCAGGAAGTGCAGTAGTACCTTGCCACTGCAGGCTCTGGAGAGTCTTATTGAGGATAAAGGCTTCCATTTTTATTTTGAACTTAACCCTCCCGCTTCATTCCAAAATTAGAATGAATATGGTTGGTTTTCTGTGCTTTCTCTAGTGTAGAAGGCAGAGCCAAAAAAGAAAAACAAACCCCAAAAACCCCAAAATGGAAAAAAACCAGTTCAAACTCCCACTTTTAATTATTTCCTTTGGTTTTCCATGCCCACCAGTTATTCCAGGGTGTATCCTGGACAATAATATGTGTATTTCTTAAATTTTTATCTTGCTCTAAACATGCCTCGCAGTAGTTCCAGCCCAGAACGCTTTTTTTTTTTTTTTTGGGAGGGGGGAGGTGTGTGAAAAGCAGCACCAAAACAGTAATAAGCCTTTTAACAGGGCTTTGAAAGTGTGCTGTAACAAAAAACAAAAAAAACAAACAAAAAAAAAAACTGAAGAGAAACTGAAAGCTGAAAAGAAAGCTGAAAAGAAACCTATTAAAGGGGCAGAGATGCCGTTTCACAAGGTTCCTCAGTTTTCTCTCGAGCACAGGCATGAAACTTTAACCCATAGCTTGGTCTACACTTGCCTGAAGCTTTCCAGAACAGCTTTAGCTGGGAGGGAGTAAACTTTCCACTCCCCAGAAAGCCACATTTCAAAGTTGTTGTGAACTGACGATCATAATGTGTTTTGGAATAGGTAATTTTAAACATTTTGTGTTTAAATAGTGCAAAAGTACTTAATTTTAATTTAAATTGTATTTATTTTTTCTACTTTTTAAATTCTATTTTTTTTAATTCCACCTGTAGATTAACTTCATATTTGAAGTTATGCTGACAAATTCAGCCTTTCAGCAGTTAAAAAATTTTCTAAGTAGCTATCAAGTGGGCAGATTCACTTCAACCAAGTCTTTCTGCAAGCTGTTCTGGTTTTAGCAAACTGGCAATTTTTTTAAGAAAAAATATGTTTTACAGAAAAAATTCCAGTCCTCTTTGGCCACATTATTGTATAAAGGCTTTTATAACACTCAAAGGTCAGTGTGTTTTCTTGGAGAAAGCAAGTTCATATTTTCTGTCACTCTCTTCTTCTAACCCAAAAGAAAATAAAAATAGATAACAGTCTCCTTTTGGTACTAAAAGTGCCAGTTTCTACTTTCATAAGCACTACAGAAAATGTAATAAAGTAGCTTAAAACTTTTGTGGCTGAGCTGGTGAACCTGGGGCTGTGGAAACACCAAACTGCCAAGGCTGAGACAGTTGTTTCTCCCTCTCTCTTCTTCACAGAAGCCAGAGGTGGCCATCTGGAGCTTGTGGGGGGCTCCGGAGTCCTGTGGCTCAATGTGGGGTTTTTGGGTCATGGTTCAGACATCATCAGTTGTGGAAACCCTGCCAAAGCTCTCAACAGGCAAAAATCAGCTTGAACTTGGGGTCTACTCAAATGAAATTCAGCTTTTCTGGCCCCAGGTTTACCTTTGGGTTCCCAGAGCCGGAATTTCACCCTGGCTGGAAACTCTGCTGCTCTGCCAAGGTCTGAAGGTCGTCATGACTGGGGCGTGAGCCAGGTCCCCGTGTCCTGTGTGAGACATTGGCCTGGCTGGGGGACACTGAGCAGAGGTGGTGCTGCCCAGGTGGCCAGTGCTGCAGGGACTGGTGGAGGGTGGTTGATGTGGTGCAGGTTTGTTGGGGAAGGAGAACAAGTTCTTTTTATAAGGCGCATTGCAGTGGGAGATTATTTGTGCCGTGAGAGAGGCCGGTGCATGTCTGTACCTTGCTGACAGGGGAAAAAAGGGAGGTAAAGGAGAACTCAGGCTGCTACCGAGAAATCACATCTACAGTGTGAAACAAATTTGTAAGGTGGAGCAAGGGGCTAAGGCTGTGTCTAAGGTGCCAGGCAGGAGGGTGTGGAGCTGTGGCCGGCAGCCCTGCATTCCATCCCCTGCGCTTCTGGGGCTGTGCCACGTACAGGCAGTCCCAGTAAATCGCCTCTTCTAAGCCGAGCTCTGGTGGCAAGAGGCTGTCTCTGTTTAATACATGTTAAAATTCTGGCATCAGAGCAGGAGTCCACAGTTTTAGCACAGAGTGGGCAGTGTTGAGGGAATCCTGCAGTACAGTTAAATCTGTGGTTTATCTCTCAGTCAATTAATTATTGCATCCTTATTCGATGAATGAACAGCAGCACTCAGGGTCTCTGTGCTTCGAGATAAGAGATGCTGTAAAGGCGCACTGTAATGCCACAGGGCAGGCAGGAGAGGGGCAGGCAAGAGGGAGATGATCAAGCTGTCCCTTTGGAAGGCCAGGCCTGCTAATGGTGCCCAGCTGCCAGACACAGGCGCTTGCAGCCAGCACTGTGTGGACACTGGGAACGGTGCAGGACCTGCAGGATGTGGAAATGTGCTGTGAGACCCCTGGCACTGAATCCAATGAGGCACCAAAAGGCACATGCAGGAACTGTATTTCCTGCTTTAAGCAATATGCTGCTTGCTTGTGAGTGGGGATGGGAGATGCCATCCAGGCTTACAGACCGGCTGTCTGCTCATATGGAAGCTATTGGTCAGCTCACTGAAGACTGTCTGGACTTTTCTTGGGTATGTGCTTATTCTCTGCATCTTGGAAGAACACTAGAGGGCATTTCTCAAACTGCAACAGATGCCCTGAAGTGATGATGCCCCAGGGAAGTAAGCTGTTCAGAAGATGAGTATCATTTACAGGGTACACAGGGTCTGCTCAGGCCCTCACTGAAAACTGAGCCTTCCCACCCACAATGTTCCTAACAGAAAAGTATCAAGTCACAAACAACTGAAAATAGCAAAATGATCTCATAGATCAGTTGCTAAAAATACAGAGGAGAGTCTACTTATAAACACTGTGGCTGCGTGGTGTGTTATTCACCCAGCAAAGAAAATCATCAGGGAATCCCAGATTCTTCCAGTTTTGAAATTATTTTTCCTTCCAGATGTGGCTGCTGCCCATTTGTGACCAGCAACAAGCTGACTCTGAGCCTACTGGAGAGGATCTTATCTGGCAGGAAGTGCCAATGAATGAGGCAGGAGTACAGAGCATCTCCCATGGGCCACGGGGTCTGCCACACCTTCCCACCACCCAGGGGTGTGCTGCCCTTTTGGAGTCTGAACCAAGCTTTTGGACTTACCTGATCTGTGAGTGGAATCACCCCAGGAGCTGATGGGCTGCAGGGACAGAGAGGCCCCTCCTGAGAGCAGCATCTGGGCAGCAGCTGCTGATGGAAAGGACTTGCTGCAGGGCCCAGGACAGCCCGCCCATGCTGCTGGCTGCAGCTTGGCATGTCCAGGGGAGCAGCGTGCTCAAAGTGTGCTCAGCCAGCTCCAGTTCATTTCCTGCTTCCCACCTCCACTTGGACAGGTGTGATAGTAAAGGCCAAGTGTATTTCAGTAAGTTATAGACAAGATTTTAGAAGCTGATATGTCACCAGTGACAGCTATACAGGAAAGCTTAACAGGATACACAAAGCAGTGTTCATCCCTCTGGCTTTTATTAGATGCAGACAGAGGGATCTGGCATTCTCAGAGCTGGCTCCCTACAGACTCCTTTGCTCTGCACAACTTTGCTTTGTATCTATTCTGCACAGGTGGGCACCACCCCAGACAGAGCTCTCTGTTACCCCATGTGGATCTCATAGGCCCAGGGAACTGTTCCTGCAGGCTGCAGTGGGTGTCTGAGTATTTCTGCAGAAAATGAACACTCCTGACTCTGAGCAAGTAAGTAGGGCTGGAGGAAGCAGGGAGGCAAGCAGGGCAGGCCCTGGGAGGTGTATTTTGGTGCATTATTCTGATGCACTATAGGTAATACCTAAATACAGCACACATTTGCATTTGAGCTGCTCTAAACCTCCACAGGCTCCTCCCCCAGAGAGCTTTGTTGAGTCACCATGGCTTGTGAGGACCTGGCTGGAGCAGTTCAGTGTCCAGGGATGGCTGACCAGACAGGTGTGTGCTGTCCCCAGGGTGATGGTCCCTGCTTCTCCTATGACTTTACCTAGCTAAAGCACAGACCCCACTTCTCCTCCAGGGCTGTGTTTTCTGTCTTTCTTTACCTAAAGACATTCTATTTCATCATTAGGTATTGCAGTAGAAGCTAAGATTTGGCCAGCAGCAGGTCTTCCTCAACGCTAAAGGGAGAAGGAGATCCCAAGTGGAGAAAGAAGATTGTCCTTAACATTTCAATTCAGAGCATTTTGTTAGGTGGTAGTAAAAAGGGAAATAAATTGGGCTGGTGTTTCTTGTTTTTTGTTTGTTTGTTGTTTTTTATTGTTGGGTTTTTTTTGTTATTTTATTTTTTCCAGGTCTGTTGAATAAAGAAGACCATAATAATGCAATGTTAATTCCTCCAAGGCATTAATACAACACTGCATTTGGTTTTTAAAACTCGAATAATATATAACTGCCAGGTAATTAAGTATATGGATTAAAAACTGGTTCTTCCATCGATCTCAAAATATTGATCATTGCAGGCCACCAATGAGCAAGACCACACTTAGCAGCCATGCCACAGGACTGGGATATCCTTGCCAAATTTGTTTGCTCATTGGTGACCTAGACAATGACATAAATCTTTCATTGATAAAGTCTGTGGGAGACATGTAAGTTGGGGGTAATAAAGAGCGGCAAAGATAGGTTATTGTTATGCAAACCTGACTTGCCTGAGCACAGTGCCATGACATCCACTGGCAGGTAGCTAAACACACCTTACACAATGCCAAACAGACATGCAGTGTCTTGGCAAGAAGCAATTCAGAGACAGATTTAGGAGTAACCACAGATGATCACTTCAGCATAAGCTGCCAGTCAGGTGGTGGCTAAAAAGGCTGCTTACACAAAGCTTTCACGTATAAAATGAAGTTATCAGAAAGAAACAGAGCAAGCATGATCCAGGTACACAGAGTTTATGAAAGATCATAGCCCATGAATAATCACTAATAAAATGTCCTTAGTATTTATGGATATTTCCTTCTATAGTTAGAATATATACACATCTGTAAACACCTGTCTATTCATATATATAGATTTACATATTTGTGTGTAGAAACTGTACATATGTACATATATGTAAGTGACCCTTATACAGGCAATATTATATAAAATATCAACTGCCAGTGCTCACTTGATGCTCAACAAACATGACAGAGGCACCCATACTGGAACTACTGGTTCCAATACATCTTTGTTTCAACTATAGAGGTGACCAGGTTTATACTTCTACCTTTTTGGGACACAAGACATGTCTACAGATCTGTGCCTGTGGTTTTAAAATAAATGGCTCTTCACTCAAAAGTATTCTGGAATCTGGTTTAATCCTGAGTCCCTTGTTGAACAGAATTTTTTTCAAGTCCAAGGATGAGCACTGTGCAAACTAGGCTATCTTTGCCTCTAGTGCACAGTGCTTGGTGGGGCTGTCTCTGTTATTATGCCCAGCTTTCCTGTTCATGCAAGTCCCTGAAAGGCATCACCAGGTGAAGCCTCCCATAAGTTGGTCTGTTCCTTGATAATTGTCTCTCTTTAGTTCACATCTGAAGAACAGATTTGTCCCTATGGGTCACTGCTTTTCTCATCCCAAGGTACTCCACTGCAGAATCTTGTGCCATTCACCACCAAGCACTGTACTGCAAAAGGACAAAGACAGCATGAGAACAAGAATCCACTTCACAAATTCCCTGAGTTGTCTAGAGTTGGATTTTCCAATTTTTCAAAAGATTTTTGATCTTGTGGACAAAGGCACAGTAAGACCAAGGGAGAAATTACAGTAGAAATAATGAATTTAGGCTCCTGAGGGAGATTCTCATTGATAAATGCAAGAGAAAGTTACCTTCTTTGAAGTCCTTTGAAGGAGTCAACAGGTGTGTGGATATAACCAACTTTAATTTCAAGAAGGCTTTAAAAAAGATTTATAAAAAAGTTTTTAAGGAAGTGAAGAAGTTTTGAGACACAAGAAGAGGCCCTTACACGTACGCAACATTGATCAAAGAAAATAACACAAAACTACTCAGCTTTCTCAGAGAGTGAAACTCCACTTGGTGATCTGTGCTGGAGCTGCTTCTGCTCAACATGTTAAACAATGCAGAGAAGGATGGGTAAGGAGGTGACAGCTTGCTGGAGGTGCTGCATGGTAATAAAGGTGGGAGCTGATTGTGAAGAATTGCAAAAGGACTTCATGAAACACTGTGAATGCAAATTATATTAGGAGATGAAGTTGGGCATAAACCAATGTGCACAGGAGAAATAATCCTAACCTCGCATAAAGTGACGTTATGATTCATCTACTACCTTTTAAATAGAAAATCCTGGTGTTACAAAAAATAGTTTAATAAAAATGTCATTACACAGTGCAGAAGCACTAAAACCAAACAAAACCAAACCCTGGCAATTCAAATGCCAGGCAAGAACAGGGAGTATGGCACAGAGATTTTTATGCTGTTGTAGGAAAATTACATGTGGGTGATTGATGTTAGCAGTACTTCCCAAATTCCACTGGTTTTAAGAGGGTAGTGGATAGAGAAAGTAATTTGGAAAAGAACTAGAGGCCTTAGCTGACTTGCAGCTCGATTGCCTTGTCTTTGCTGTGATATTATAATAACCGTCCCAGTGACAGCACTTGTGTCTCATCAATTGACTTGCAAAGGAATTATTATTTACAATCATACCACAAAATCACTCCCTCCTCTCATGCTGGTTTACAGCACATCACAAATTCAATAATCATATGGGTTCTTGTCTCAAAATGCCTTTGGGCAGGAGTCTGTTGCAACAGAGAAGAAACTACTGAAACTCTTCCCAGGTCTTGCCTAATCCACTATGGGCTGCAAAAGACAGACCAGGGATTAACCATGTGTGCTCTCTTACAACAAAACAGCCATGGGAACAGACTGCACAGCTACAACCAGAGCTGGAGCTGAATCAGGTTCAGCAAGTCCACTTTTGGTATTCAGGATGGCAGTGGGACTGGTTATTTCACACAGTGTTGGACTTTCCCAGTAGACACAAGACCCAGGATTGTGGTCTCCATGAACTCAAGAACTTTATTTTGCTACTTCATGTGCCAGTGCAGCCCCTGCATGCCTGATCTGATGGGATCACCTGTGGGTAACCTACATGGGACAAGGATGAGACTGTCAAGAAGCACCTGCAGAAACCAAGCTGAAGTGCTTGAGTATTGAGCAGTGCTTCACTAATGACTATAAAGGTTCTAAATGTATGCGTCAGTATAGGACTTTTACATGGAAACCAGTTTTCAAGAGAACATATCCTTATTTTTGCCAGATCCATGTCTATTAACATTTTCATGGTCACAACTTGGACACAAAAGGTAACAAAGGGTCACCTTTCTCTGATCTTAATGCATGAATCTATTTGCTTTTATCTGAAGGTGTAACGATTGCAAAACCTTGTGCAGAGGTGAAATAATTATTTTTTATCTTCTGGAGATTTACAGTAGCAATAAAAACAAATAATGGTCTTCAAGCAGCAGTGCTGGTGGTGAGGCTACAAAACCCACAGTGTGGGGGAAGAACAGGAGCTCTATGAAGTTTGTCACTGGCATTTGGTTTAACAAGTAGCTACAAGATACAAGACTTGAAAAATGGATTAAGGTTAGACTGGGGCACATTAACAGACCACTGCTTTGTATTCACAATGGGGCCTGGCAATTCTTTGCTTTGGTTGAACAGACTCAATGTTTTCACAGTAGATTACAGGATAGACTCGAACCTGCTCAGCTGAGACAGAAATGCCAGGGAGGCACCCCCACCAGAGGGAGATTAGTTGTCATGCTCTGACCTTTCTGTGACTTACAGACATATCTCTGCCCAAAGCCATTTCATCCAGAGATTATCCTCTTAAATTGCTGGGGTATGTCACATACATCTGGGTGTTGAAGGTGTCAGATACCTTCTGACACATTCAACAGCAAGATGCAATACCTTATGCTTAAAACAGGGAATAGGGAAATCTTTTGGAATAGGGAAAACTTCCTTGAAAGGGAAGAGCACACCAGCCTTGTTCTTTACCAGGAAGCTGAGGAAAGCACATCCCAAAGGCTGAGGAAAACAGCTTATTTCTTCTCCTGTTTGCAGGAAAGGGAATTAAGCTTGAGGCTGAAGTTCTTCCCTTTACCTAACAAGAGATAAGGTTCAAAGTCCATGCAGTTTGTTTGACATGTGTATTACTTTTATTAATATTTTGGTGACATGAGTACTCAGACATTATAAAACAAGTTTCCTCATCTCCTTTTGTATAAGAGCTGATGTAGAAGCTTTAAATAGCTACATTAATAACCAAAATTGATGACAAAGAAGTAAAAATGTCCAGCCCTCAGAACCTTCCATGCATCCTTTATCTACCCACTTGAATTTCTTAAGTACTGTAATTATATGAAGATTCTGAAGCAATTTTCAGCAATTTATAACTACCTGGCTATATGCAGTATGTTTACTTGACATGAGCATGGGATCAACTACCAAGAAACAGATCCTCATACCTAACAAGTAATCAATAAATACATATATTAAAAATTAGAGTGTGCTTGTGTAAATTTATCTAGTGATTCTGTGAAATATCTTGGATTTCTATATGAACTAAACTGCTGGGGAAAAAAGGAGTTATACAACCCAAATTTACTGATTTTTGGTTTTTGTGCTCAAGGGTAAACAAACAATAAACTTGCCCTTGAACTGAGAAGAGTTGTGTAAGAGGGAAATAAAAACCTTGCTAGAGGCATGATGGCTCCTTATCTGTCCTTAAAAGACCTTTGCTCCAGCCAGAGGCAGGACAGAAGACTGCCAAAAAAACCTCACCATGACTTGAAAATTCTAGAAATTCTGTTCAAAAAGCAGCTAGGAGTATTCATGCAAAGATTAGTAAGGAAGTTATATGAAACAAAATATGTTACTTGAGAAGAATCCTGCTGACTTCACTCTTCCATCTTCTGAATTCTCCTGGATTGTATTACACCAGATATCAGGGCATCTTTCAACAAAATATGGTGCCACAGTAAAATAGTGTTTGGAAATATTCTATTGCTAAGTGCTTTTCATCCCTTTTGGTTAATTAAAATCAAATGTCTTGCTGTGAAGGGTGTTTTAAAATCATTACCAAGGTCAGCTGTGCTGCTAGTAAAACAGGAAACCCCTCCCCCCCAAGAACATAACATCCATGGTTAGCAACTGTGATTTTAGTAAGCATGGCTTTACAAATCATCTTTAATTATTTCCTTATTTCTGATCACCTGACTATTTAGAAGGCATGTGGTTCTCCACATCAGGCCCCTTATCCATCAGCTTTAAGGGGATGATCTCTCACTCAGATATTTACAAATTTGATGGACATGTGCATCTACAGGATCCTGATGGGGCTCTCAGAGAAACCCAAACATTTCCAGGCAGTGATGCAATTATCATTGTACAAATGCACCCTCACAGTCCCTGCCTCAAGCAGCTCAGCACAGTTATGATTTTAATTGTTACAGTAGGATTGGAGAACACAAGTAAGGCTGTTCCTGTGAATCCCTTTCCTTCTGCACAGGCCAAAGCCTGGCATTTCCCTGTTGATTTCTTGCAGATGACCTGGGAGCCATCACACACCCAGGGCTGGTGAGTGACTTAACTTGCACCAAGACTGATCAGTGAGACAATCTGGAGTGCTGTAGCTCCTGGGCTTTAACAGCATGGAAAGGAGGTGGAAGAGCCCACCTGGCACCTGGGCTTTGCTTGCTCTGTAAATCATGTAACAGAACTTGTAAATTCAAGAATCACTGGGGGCTACAAGAGCCCCTTTCCACAGCACAGCAAGAGCTGAAGGGACCAGTGGCAAATAAATGATGACACCATTACAGGAGGTGCCTTACCCACCCTCACTGACGCATTCCTCCTGGTAAGGTACCTGCTGCAACGTCAAGTGACAGCAGATAAAGTGCAACTTCTTCTAATTACAAAAATCCTGTCCAAAGGACTTCCTCTGCTGAAGAGCTGACATAATTTTTCATCGTACTGCAGTGAACTGAAGGATGCAATACCAATGGTAATTTGCCTTTAAACAAGCATTCTAGTGACTTTAAAGTTTAAATAATGAAGCTTTATTTGAGAAAGGATTATGTCCAATAATTTCTTACACCAAATTCAAAACCAAGTGCTTTACTTTTAAGCACAAACAGACAAAATGCTGAAGCACGGATGTACTCACACAAAAAAACCCCCAAAACACCAAACAAAAGGCCCCTCCAAAACAAACAAAAAACCCCAAAACAAAAACAAACCCCAAAAACCAAACCAAACCCCCAAAATGACACACACACACACACACACACACATATCCCAAAAAAAGAAAAAAAAGAGCCCATCTTTTTTTCTCTTCTCTAGAACTGAGTTGGTTGTAAATTTATTTAACCCCAATGCCTTCAAGGCAGCTGAGCAGCTCTCCTTAAAGGCATGCAATGACAGCAGAGCCCTGCTCTGGCCCGTGTTTGGCAACAAAGAGCACAGGATGACATCCGATGCCCAACATCAGAACTTCAAGACACAGTCAGGTGGCTATGGTTTTCACTGCCAGAACTAAACTTTATTTCCATGTGTATTACATACTGGTATTTGATGCCAAGTACATTAAAATTACTTTAACAGAGGATTTAAGTGAGGAATACTTATTCTTCACTAAACAAGAAGGAATGTAAAAACCTATAAGAAAAGAACTGTTTAAGCTTTGTTTTGATTTTGGCAAACCAAACAGTTAAGTACTCTTCTGTTCTCTCCTCAGATCTTTCAAAGTACCAAAAAAGTATCTTTTTTTTTTATAATCATGCAGCTGAAGAAAAAAAATAGTCTTACAAAATCCATTTCTTATGCTAAATATGGTTACAAATCAGAGTATTAAACACAAAATTCCCAATTCCTATTTTTAAATACAAATACTGTATTATATTATGAAATGGGGATAATTAAAATATATCAATGACTACAAATCTAGTAATTTAAAGCAAACAAACATGCTGTTTGCTTTCATGTGGAAGAATTAGGATATTGTATGGTTCAAGCACTGCAGTAATTTCTGTTAACTCCTTGATGCCCAGAATGTCAAACTGCCAAACACAAAGAGACAAGTGTTCAGGTCTGAATAGCACCAGGTGTTTTAATTCTTTTTTTTTTTTTGCCCCTTTTGAAGTTATTAACATTTAATAAAATGAGTGACATTACAACCTCCTGAAAGTGACATGCACAAGTGGAAAATTTGCTTTGAGTTTCCAACTAATATGCTGAAAAGTTTTAGACAATACTGAACACTTATAATGTATTTCATGGTACACATGAAAACAGTGCTTCCACAGTATATCCTCAGTTCTCAAGTACAAAAATATCAGTTATGGGTAGTCAATAGTTATCAAAATTTTTATTGATACAGAATGAAAGCAGCATTTACTTTATTGTTTTTTAAACCATACATCATGAAATTCCCTAGTACACATGTGGAGGAGTGAAATAGGCTCTGTACTATTTACCTGCTACTGATCCTAAGTCCAGATTCAAAATCCTTCCTGGCCAAAACCAAACAATATAATTAATAGCTAAGGGAAGGCAGTTCCTCAGTGTGAAAGGTCAGCATTTAGAGTTTTACTAAAACACTATTCTTGAAACAATACATCACTTAAATGTATAATTACATACACTACAAGTGAAAAACAGGTTTTTATTAACAAGAACTATTGAGACTGGGCATAAACTTCTTAACCACAAACCCTGAAAATATGATGGATGCTTTGATGTGGCCCTTTTTGGTGAGAGAGTAAGAACAATGAAGTATGGCTTTTCAATCTTCCTTTAAAAGCATGTTTTATAAAATTTTGTAGGCTTAAATTATTTTAGGCTTTAACATTTTCCAGTAACATCACCTACTAATTAGAAGCATTAATTAATCAGTATATTAAGCAATTGGCTGATAGTTGATCACCAGCAAAACAGGAATTGTTTGCTTTTGCTATTATTTTTTGTTTCTAAGTAAGGGAGGTACTTTTCTAGTGAGAGCCACCCTACAGTACTATCAAATATTTCAGAGGTTACTACATAGCTTCTCAAATAAAATCCTCAACAGTTTCATTTTCCAGCAGATACTCATATCAAGCATATGCAGAGAGCAAATACAATCCAAGTGCAGGCAGTTCAAAAGTATTTCTCAAGCACATTGTTCACAGCTACCCTCTGCAAAATAAAAGCCCCTCCTCACCCCAAACAGATGGGGGTGAGAAGGGGAAACAGGTCTGCCATTCATGTAGGAGCTTGGCTAGCATAGTTTTATTAAAGTTGTTAACAAAAATAGTTAAACATTTTTACAATTTAACATCCAGTCTGACAAAAGGCAAATCAATGAAAAAAATACAAAAAAGTAAAAAAGTGCACTACCCAGTCCAGTATTTTGCTTTTAATTCATGTCACTTACAGCATATGAAAAATAAACCCAGAAGTGTAATTACTTTAAAATACACCGCTTCCGTATTTCAGTATTTTATACATATATTCTATAGTGGAAGAGGAGATCTCTTAAAAACTTTACTCTTAAAATATTGAGGTGCATATACCAAGTGGGATAGACTTGGCAAGTTAAGTTGCAGTAGAGAATCCTTTCAAATTTGGCATTTCACTTACATACCTTACTGTGCCAGCAAGGTCTGTAATACCTAAACCTTCTAGTAAGAACAGTTAATTTTGTTTAATGCAGATTTACTAATACAGACAACTACAAGAAATGGTGAGGTCAGCAACTCTATGGGATCTTAAGGAGATACGAGTCCTGATTTAGTTGTCAAATGGAACAATGTCACAACAAACTTTTAAGGCCATGTTTTATTTGCTGATTAATGGACAAAAGGCAATGGATTCCCCCCCCACTAAATATTTTCTTGAAAGTCTGTGCTCATAAAAATCATGAAAAGTTGGAAAGACTTAATTATTGAAACTTTAAATATATTTTACACAATCTTGTTTGTACAAAAATACAAGTTAAATATAAACATAAAGCAATCATGATAATTTTATGTAAATCCATTTTGTGATATTCTGTTATATATAAAAAAGTTTCTCAGCTCTGTCTCATTTGTGAAAAGATCAATACCAGATTGAATCACTACTGGCAAAGGGCCCTAAAAAGCACACTTTAGCATTAAATATGTTTCACAATGTAAGTACCATTTCCTGATTTCATCTTCTAAAGACTGGCAAAAGATAGGGCAGTATGTCCATAAACCAACAAATAATTTGGCTACAATGTCATAAAACACAAACACACAAATCTGTACAATAAACCAGTAGCTATGCAGTACGAACTAGTTACACACACGTACACGGACATGGAATGGAGCTTAGTGAGATGCCGTTTGTAATTCACTGCTCTTCAGCCTGGCATTTTGTCTTACTTCATCAAATGAATACGACTTCGTTACCTTTCCATTCTTAAATACAGTGTGAAGCAGGTCCTGCAAGAAACACCGCTGTTTCAGCAAGAGTCATTTGGCAAACACGGGTTACACAAACTCGAAAGCAAGCACACAAATGCAGCCTGGTAAGGCTGGAACTTCAGACTGCCAAATACTTAATCTTCACAGCTTCTTCTGACACCTTTCACTAATGGTGACACACAAGAAAAGGCTTGGCTCATCCCATGCACAGACATCCTGTGCTAAGTAGTCCCTTGAGCATGGTATCCACACCTGGCCAAAGCCAAATACACACAAAATACACCTTGCTAGAGCAGTTTGTCAGAAAGATGACACACAACCACTCAAATACAACTCAATTATAGAGGTTTAAATGAGGTATTTTTTATTCCTCTAGAAAAAAAATAAAATTAAATATCTTTCTTTACTGTGCCCTTTACTCATATATTTTGTAAAACAGCATATCAGGAAGGGCTTGCACACACCACACTGGAAGGGCAACAAGCACAGCTGGCAACAAAAGTCAGCACAGCAGCAACACTGAGCAGTCCCTGCACTTGGTGATCTACTGCAAGGGCCTGTGGCTTTAGAGAAATGGACTCACAGAAGAGTACATTTCCCTGTCATTTCCAGGGAGCCCCAGAACTGGTACCACATCAGTGACCCTCTCTAATTTCCTGGGACCAAAAAAATTTGAATGAATCATTTCACCTGACAAATGAAGGGACAACATACTGCCTGATTTCAGAGCCGAAATCTTGTAGTTTGTGTTGAATTAGGTCCTTCCCTCTCTACATATATAGGAATGTTCATCATTACATATGTACAGAAACATGTGCATGGAAAAAAGTTTCAAATTTATATAAGATCTTTGTGTCCAGAGCAGAATATCTTCAGTGTGTGTAACTCAAGTTTTTTTTCATCTTGAAATTTCTCGGAGATCTGAGTTTTATGCTTACTGTTATGTAAAACAGTTTGCCTAGGAGTACCCTGTGACTACTAGTACAAAAACAGCTTCTGTATACCAGAAAACTTTCAACTTCTAAAAGCTGAAGTGCAATTTGACAACTGATTTTCATCCTCTTAACTTGGGAAGAGACTCAACATGCAGTTTAATGATTCATTGCTGGACACTGAAACACAAGACATATCAAATTGAAAGCCTGAGACTGGCATAAAGTTGGTGCTTATTTCATGGAAATAGCATTCCATTTTGCAATTGTAAAGAATTCACAGGGGAAATGAATTCCTGGTTTAAATTTACATCTTTAAAAACTGTAGAACTACTCTGTGTACAGAGCATTAACTCCTGAAGGAACTATTAAAAAAACCCCAAAAAATCAAGTGGAGAAGTAGAAACACATTTTAGTTACAGCTGTCCCTGTTCCACCTCCAGCTAAGGGTCACTACTCAAATTGTGCAATATAGGCCAAACAAAACTACCTGGCCCGTACATATTCTGCAACACTGAGACTCTAGTTTTGGGGAAAAGCAGTAATGCTCTCATGTTTATGAAGACAAACAAAAGAGAAAGATCTTCCAATTGTAAAGCTTGAACATTCTACTGTCATTCTAACATTCTGCTGTTACTGAATTTGGTACTGAGGTAATTTTTGAGATAAGATGGGAGTTGAACAAAATGACAGATCATATATAAATTCTGAAATTAAGTTATAACCTGCATTTTCTCAGTGTATTTTTGCATGAAAAATGATGCAGTAGATTTTGAAAATTCATACCTGTCCATACTCTTCAAGATCTCCCTTGCCTTCCTCAAGAGTCACATACTCTCCAGCAGGTGTCCTGTGCAACGACAGCCGTCCTTTCTTTGACCTTTTGTTGGGATCAGCTACAGGATCTTTGAAGACATTTACCTAAAATGAAGAGGATTTTTTTAGCAGGACCTAATGCAGATGGTGGCAACGTAACAGGAAATGTCACACAGGTTTTCAAGTGGGGAGCCCTCTACTGAGAGCAGAGTGGTAGAAATTGTACAGAGACATACCCCAAGGCCGTTGGTCACCACGTAACTACATTTGAAGGAACAGTTTAAGAGGTCTCTGGTTAGTTTCTGCAACAAAGCTCCACCAGATCCAAAGGCAATATTCTCAATACTCCATTTATTCTTCTTCATTCCCTCCACAATCTAATAAGAAAAAGAAAATTATGATGGAGCATACTTTTAGGTCATGCCATTTTCCCATCAAAATATTATACTACTTAAACAAGATGCTTTTACAGACAATTAAGCCAACTAACATTCAGTTTCCAGGAGATGTATGTAATAATTTGGTCAATACTTGGCACACTGTTTGCATTTTTATTTACAGTTCCAGCATGGAACTGGAAAGCTTTTGCTGTAACATAATTATCATGCCAGCACATATATTTCCCAAACTAAGGTGGCACAGTAATGCAATGCCCAGAGAAACAGAGCTCTAAAGAAAATAAGACTTCGTGGGAGTATTTCAGAGCCTTCCAATTTCTCAGAATTATGGAAAGACCTGGAAGCAGAATCTGTATCCTGAAACAATGCAGTCATCCTGCTCAACTCCAGAAAGTTATTACCCTCTCTGACCAGTGACTTAACCAGAGCAATTCTCTTGAAAATCACATTGTCTAGAGTAAGATTAGCAAGTTCAAAGATGGGAAATGAAAATACAGAAAACTGCTCAAAGAGTTTGTTTGTCACCTTCTCCAGCAGGTACAGATCAATGTGAATTGTGCTGCTAGGAACAGCCAAGGTAAAAGCTATTGTATTATTTGCCTCCACCCTTATTCTACCCAGGCAATCATGACATCCTCTAGCCTGGAGTAATGGGTGCTCACTTAGTCATGCTCATAAATGGCCAAGATTTGTTTCCTTGACCTGTTACTCTCATGACAGCCGGAAATGATGGTTATAGCCCCAGAACAGGAGTTCAAACTCTCTTCTCCTAACATTTTATTATCAAAAGCAGGTGAGAAAACCAGAGTGTGTGAGAGAGCAAAATACCACCCATCCAGAAAAACAGGAAGGCAAGAAGCAGAATGGAAGAACATAAACTATGGGGAACAGTGTAGAGCTTCAAAAATCAGCATACTCAGAAATCTGGTAATATTTTGGGCAATATTAGCATCCTGTATCAAGAAGAAATGCCTGAGCAGGACTGTTTCAAGAGCTACTTTTAAGTGATGTTAAGCTGCTTTTTTAAGGGACAGCTGAGGCTCATAAGGGGGGGGAAAACAAAGAAAAACAATTCCAATTTCATACCATGACAAAGTGGTAGTGTTAACAAAAAAGCACACTAGTATTTTGTTTATGCACTTAGTCATATGCAAACTGTCTTCACAGATACTCTCAGTCTGAATGCCTGACAGTCA
Source organism: Phainopepla nitens (assembly GCA_013400175.1). Classification (NCBI taxonomy): domain Eukaryota; kingdom Metazoa; phylum Chordata; class Aves; order Passeriformes; family Bombycillidae; genus Phainopepla; species Phainopepla nitens. The sequence continues at coordinate 24,757 of VXBQ01001131.1, read as the reverse complement.
ACAGGACACATGGACAGCCAAGTCACAACCTTCTGAGGGCATGCTCTGAACACCTTCCCACTACATTTCCGTCAGAGATTTTCCCAGGAGAAATCTTATCAGTGACTTTCCATCATTTCAATGGTACCAACTTACTCAGCTTCACTCGGCAAGTCAAGCAAAATGAATCTCAACCTTTGCCACCATGACTTCCACTTAAGAGAACCTTTTGAAAGCTTTGTATCCTGGAAAAATCCCCTCTTAAATATGTGACAATCCTGTGGATTTTAGCAGTAGACATCATACCCTCTCAGTGACCAAGAGCAAAAGGAATCTTTATTTTCAGGTGATTAGACTCTCCTGGAAGCAGTTAGAAGAGGTACTCAGGGAAGATAAATGATTGAAATTAATTAAATTCTCCTTTAAGACCCTCAAAAGTAACTAAAGCTGACAAAGGAAGGGTAAGAAATGGTATTTTGTATACCTTCTACGTGAGAACAATGCCCAGTGGTGCCATAAAAAACGAGATTTAACTGGGCCTGGATATGGACTCTACTTATCTGTGCTGTCTTTTAAAAAGGCAAATATAGGTAAATTCCACCTGGTCTCTGGCTCTGTCCAGACCCTGAGCAAGCCTGAAGCTATGTGAACTGCAGGCCAAGCCTGAGCCAATGTGTTCTGCTCACCTCACTGTGCAGTTGCAAAGGCCAGGTCTGACACTGAACTCACTTGAACATGCCTGCAAGATACAACTACCTGCACCAAGACATAAACAACATCCTACACCAAGGCATGAGATGCTGAGGAGTCATGTTCACTGATACCTGCAGGTTAACAGATGTTAGTGCAAGTACAACAGAGCTGGGCCATGGCTGCTTAACTCTCTTGCCTGGGTGAGAAGAAACATGAACCCTCTTCCAGCTTGTGCTCCTGCTCTCATTTACTGTTTATCTGGTGCTACAGGCACAACTCCTCACTTACCCTGGGTGAAGAACTGGCTTCTAGCTTTCCACTCTCTCAAAGGATTTCCTTACTTAGATTGATCTTTGTCTAGTGAGGAGGGGAAGGGAAATCCAGACTAAGCTGAAAGACAGCTCTGACTGTACACCAGTGACTCACAGCAAAGGCCCATATTAACTCCTTGGGTATGGAGGAGAGATGGCAAACAGCAGTAGTAATAGGGAAGAGACAACTGAAGCCTCCCACAAAGGAAGACAATATAGAAGAATTTTTTGTTTCACACTTCCAAACCTATACAGGGAGAACAATTCAGGTGTCAAGGTTTTGACCAGCTTCCTCTGACCATTACGAGCATGATTAATACATGAACTGTGACTCCAGATTAGAGGATTAATTTTGTATAAAAATTTAAAGACATCTGGAAATTGAATGTTCAAAGAAAATCCTTTGAAAGTGTAGTATATTGTGGAGTTAGATTGTAATGATTTTTAAAAGTGAAAATGCAAAGAAAGTCAAAAAAGTTTACTTACCTGTTCTACCAGCATCCCCTATTAAAACAAAGAATTTTAAAATCCAGTTTATACTCTGAGTTGTTTTCTATATTGTTGTTTCAGCTACTTTGGATAGCTAAATAAGACAATTGGTCATTATCCATTCTAGATCTTCCTACTGTACCCATTACCTTTCATCTGATCTGTAACAATAAATCATACCTAGAATTGAAAGCTGATACAGAATACTTGGAATAAAAATCTTGCACAGGCTACAAGAGGGGGAAAAAAGATGGCCACAGTGATACATTTGTATTTGTTTATGTAAACTCTTTTTGGAAAAGAACGAATTGTACTTCAGTGCTGGTTTGGTTTTGGTAGGTTGTTTTATTTTGGGTTTTGGTTGTTGTTTAAGAGGTTTTTTTAATGTTATCCTATTATCCAATCCTCTAAAAGTCAGCATGGTAAAACCTGGGGTTTGCTGACATAACAAGAGGATGAAGAGATTCATGATATTTAAATAAAACTAAAATTAGGTTGCAAAATCATGGTAATTTTGCTCCATAATTTGCTGCTGTGACATGCAAAATGTCACTTTCCTTCCTGCCCATTTCTCTCAGCTCAAAACAAGTTTGTTTTCTTCTGTATAGTGCTGGCAAGTATTAGCCCCTTTTTAGGGTACAATTTAATTCACTAAACCACAAAACTGATTCCTTTTGGCTGAGTTAGTTTGTTGCTACATGTGCAATCTAAATTATTTTAACAACTAGCAGTTCAATGACCAAAGCTGACATGAGGCACAGCAAGATTAGTCAGGAAGAGATGAGAAGGTGCCACTGGGCAGCAGTGACCTGTCTGCTCTGTATGTCTTGGGGAACTGGATCTTCTGCTCTCTTCTATTACATGTTACAGGTAAGATGTCTCATAATCAATTACAGTTTCATAAGGAAAATATATAAACAGGCAGATCACCTGAACAAAGAATTGCTCATTCTGCCTCTCATTCTCTCCATTAGCTGCTGCAATTGTTTTACTGCTCTATTTACAACCTGGAGAGCAGAGCACTTTTCACTCTCGTGCAAAGATTTTTAAATACTTGCTTTAATATTTTAGTCAGAACTGATGCTGTAAGACATACTTGAATTTTGTCCAGTATAACTTAGACGAAGCAACCACAGTTGAAGAACAGTTCCTTACAAGAAAGAATAGTCCAGTTTCTGTCCTCTCACAACTCATGAAAAGCTCAACCCTAACACAGTTGCCTAACACAGGCATCAGTCCTGTTAGATTGTTGTTCAGAACAAGCAGAAATGTTTTTCTTCTGTGTGGGTTCTGTTTTCTTTAACAGTGTCTTCCCCTGCTATCTAATGATAAGATATTAACCAGCTATTAACCTCTCATGCTTGTGTTCTGTTAAGCATATTAGCATAGTTGTACATTCTCAAAAAGCCACATGGGACAAAAAAATAAAATAGAACTTACTTTAAAGGCCATTGGAGGGGGAAAAAAAACTGCAGAGCATGACTGCACTAGAGCTGGTCTATCAGATTACAATCTCAGTATTAACTGCTGTCTGGGGATCTGAGTGACAAATCTGAGTTCTGTCATTGAGGTTCACATTATGTGCCCGTGCTAGACATGCAGATAGCTTCAGACCAACTAAAACCCAAAACTGATAACTCCCTTGCTCATAATTTTGAGAAGCAGCAAAAGTCAGCTTTGTTGAGAAGAACCTAAGGATGGTCAGTCTAGGAAGCTAAGGCAAGTGGCATCAAACTCAAGTAAAGTTAATCTTAACTTTATTCAACTTATTTCTGGTTTTGAACTCTAATACAGCTGAAGATGAAAGACTCAGGACAAACCAGACAAAGCCAAGTCCTCTTCCTCTTACATGCCCTTCATCATCCACAGTTAGTGCAGTCTATACCTTTATAACCATATTGTATTACCCAGTATCTACCTCTAGTAAATAGTGGTGAAAGTATGCAGAATCTACTAAATAACCAATTTATGTCTCAGTAAAATTGCAATTTTGACTCAGACTATAGCCTAATCTTTTACATACATTTTCTGGCCTTTCAACTAATCCTTATTCCACTAATTGCTCAATCGAGGAACTTGCTCTCCTTACCCTAAGTTTTAAAAAGTCTCCTTCAAAACTACACCTTCAATATGTGAAGACAAGCAGACTTCAGATGGTGCATAACTAATAAGCCAAACCAGTTAATTACTACTATTGCTGCAGCACAGTGATCATGCAGTCTGCCTTAGACATCAGTGAAAGGACCAAACACTGCCAGATTTTGATCTCAATTAGACTTGACAAGCATGATGAAAGCAAACAAAGAGACAGACAGCGGAAAGAGAAGGGTTACAACAGGGGGACTAGAAAATACCTTTTAGAGGTTTTCATGCATCTTAATGATTTCCGGTAGAGTTTTAATGAATTTGTTTTATGCATTATGATATCACTGCCAATGTCTGCAGTGAAGGGCAGGGGTGGGGTCGGCAGTGTCTGCTGCAACATCTGACTAGTTGTAACAATCCAGATTAAATATCAACCTTGCCAGTGTCACCCTGACACATGACCAGGATTCTCCTACCTCCTGCAACGTGTTGATATCCACACCATCCCCTTGAATAACTCTGAGATACGGTGGCAACAACTTATAGCCTTTTGAATTCTCTGTAATGGGAAACCTCTTCCCCAAGATCTCCAAGACCTATTGAAAAGGGAAAGAACACAGTTCAAAATTAAAATAAAAACCTGCCATTCCAATAAAGAAACAATTTCCACATTTGAGTCACGCTTTCTCTAAAAAACTAAAATAAATTCATAAATATACACATCATCATGCTCTAAATCTATACACACACAAAAAAAAAGAAAAAAAAGGGCAAGCATACCAGCCATTGTGGTGGAAGCCCTTAGAGCAGTCACAGACAACATGGTCTTTAAGAACTTGCACCCAAGAGCTAATTAGAACCATGCTTCCATCCTTTCTTCCCTTTACTTGCTCTAACTTTTTGTTATTAAATGTGTCAGCTGAAGATCCTGCTCCTCTTTTGACCTCCCTTAAGATGGTGGATGAGGCTTTCAGTTTTTTATGATTTTGTAAGCCACAAATATTTAAAATGAAACATTTCAGCAAGGAATTTTTCTTATCAGCTCTGACAAAGGTTATTCAGAGTTCCTATTTGTGATATGCCACTTATCCCAAAGGAAAAAAAATGTGTTAAAGCTGTATAGATCTAATCTGAAACAGTACCAATGTAACTAATATTACCCCTACCTTCTTACTTGGACAGTGCTGACAGTTACTCAAATTCAACAGCTTTTATTATGAAACTGCAACAATCATTATGCTTTCTAAAGAGTAATGAGGCAAGTAGCATTTTTCAATGTTGAGTCAGTGCCACTGACTTAAATGCACATCTTATAAAAGAGAGAAGAGCGCTACACATCTATTTGTAGCACAAAATAGTGAATTACACTAAGACAGGATGCCTAGATACCTGAACTTAGCAGAAAGAATTGTTACTGGCCTGGCATTTACTAGCACTCAAGTTGTTTCCCATGGCATTTTTTTAAGTGACAAAAGTTTCTCTTTATGAAAGCATTCCAACATCATTACATCAGCAAAACTGGTAACTTGTAAAAGCTTCAAGCACCATATACAAGAATAGGATTGATGAAAAATACGAAACTATTTGGACTGCAAGAGTTTCCATATCTATACTGAGGTGAAGTAACCATTTACATTTTTCATAGGTCCAAATTAGCCAGCATCAAATACATACCACACATACCAAGTTAAAGCATTATGTTTGCTAGTCAGTCATTACAGAACAAAATTGCCCTCCCAATCTTGTATACAAATGGCTTCAATAAAGGATTACCTTTAGAACAGTGTCAAGGGGATTCCCAGAATCTGGTCTAATAATAAGTGGTGCCTCTGGACTTCGGGCTTCAATTATGTGCCTTAGGTCATCGCCCCATATTTTTTCACAAGCATTGTAAATGTCGTAGCTGTCACTAACCACAGATACAGGCACTGAAGAAAACTGTGTTACTATGTGTTCAAAAGCATCTTTTTCATGATCTTTCCCCCAAGCTGTTATGGTACTGCAAAGGCAATTGAAAAATTCGTATTAGAATTGCATTTACATGTCATTCTGTATTTCCTACCAGCAACAGTTCAAGACAACGATAAGCAGTATGATTACACGACAGCAGAAAATATGTGCTTATCAGCTCTGCATTGCATGGATTACAAATACACTATACACTAAATAAACAGACTTAATTCAGACAGGTAGGGAACTAGAGATGCAAGGACAGAACATCTGCTCTGACAATTTCATGCTACAAAATGGAAAGTCAAGAATGAAGTGCCTCATCATGTGTTAGAAAAATCTAAAGAAGAAAACAGAATTTATTTTCTTTTTTAATAGTGATATAAAATGAATATTCTCACTTATACAAACATTCTTCCAGAGGAACCTCAGAACATTACCCTTGGTACAAGGCCACAGGCAAGCACATAAACCAGAGTTGCTGAGGGCAGAAGTTACTGAATGCAGTTGATCTGCAGTAGCTGCTCAGACCAGCGGACATACGTGACTTTAGTAACTTGTGTGCAAAGACCTAAAAATGCTCTCATCCACAGCATAAGAGTCAGTGGGCATTGAAACTTCTACCTTAAAATTCCAGCATTATCTGCTGTGTGGACAAGTCCCAGATCATGGTAGCAGGGAGACTAACAAACTTTATGTCAAAGAGGTTGGTGCAGTCTCAGAAGAGCCCTGCTGACACGCCAGGGGCAAGCACCATGCTCACAAGACCACCTTGTATTTGGAGATTGTGGAACAGTACAACAATTCTGTAAAAATTTGGGTCTCTTGTATGAGACCCTTTTTGTGTATTAATTTGGAAAGGGTGACTGCAGTCTGCATTTAGTGATGCAAACTTCAGGTAGGGCAGTTTAAGCTCTCTGCTCTATGTGACTCTAATGCCACCACTTCAATACGCTGTGCAAAAGACACTTGATCTTGACTCCATGTGTTTCCTTTTGCTTTCATTACAAAAAATTTACAGTAGTTTTGGTCATCAGAAGTTTCAGACAAAAACTGTCATGTCTATTGGTCAAGAAGGAGCTCTAGGACAGCACTACAGCAATGCAGAAAGTTCTGTGAAGCACTGCTCCTTTAAAGATGATCACTA
>VXBQ01001131.1:0-18091 GCA_013400175.1 Phainopepla nitens | reverse complement strand
AATCAACACCAAATATTTAACTGGGTTTTGTGCTCAGTATGAAACACACAATCAAGCTTCTTTTATATTCTCATTTCAGTGCGTAGACACGCAACTGAAATTCAAGGATTTGCATTCACTCACAACCTCGTACAGGGCATGGATTTGAAAGAAAGTAAGGGCTCTCTCTCTCAAATGTCTGAGATCAGTTTCCTTACTCTTAAAAGCTCATTCACATTCTTAGTGATATAGCAAGGATTTACCATCACTAGTTATACTGACAGGAAGCTTGAGAGCATCTGCCTCTTCTGGAGGGAGAACATGAACTGTGAGAGTCCAGAACTGCAACTCACTAGGTTTGTCAATTTAAGATTTTATATTTAAAACAAAATTTGAACTCCATAATGTGAATCCTCAATATCTATAGACTATAAGCGTTCAAGTTTATTCTAAAAAGACACTGAAAAGAAAGTTATAGTTAAAAACATTTAAAATACATTTATAGCTAAGAACAATCATGCTACTTATGTGCCCCTAGAACATATAGAGGCAGCAGTACAGAACTGCAGCTTCAACAACTGGATCAGTCATGGCTAATACTGTATGGTATATTTCTGGATACAAAGATGGGAAAGAAAAGAATTACATTTTGTTAAGCTACTTTTAGAAAGGCTTAGTCTAGTATCTTACCTGTGTTCAGCAGCTGGAACAGAATATCCTGGGACCGGATCCTTTGTACCATAGTACTTTTTAATTAATGCAATTCCTGCTACAGTGTCTGTTCCTTTGAAGTTCACCAAATGAGCTGAAGCTCCTATTCCTGCAGTCTGAAGAAGACACAGCTTTCAGTTTCCATGCCAAATACAGAAGCCTAAGTCCAGCCACCACCTAGCACTAGGTTTGTAACAGCAAGACTGATGCAATTCCCACTTCAGCAATATTCTCTTCATTCACTTACACTGGGACGACAAAACTTCTCCCAGTCTAGTGCTCACAGTTCAGACATTGTACCCACCCCCATCCCAGACCTCCCCCTGCACACAGTCTTAACACAGTGCTCTGTGCATTCACAGTTTCAGAGCAGAACAGGGCCACAGAGGTTAACAGACACACCCCACAACGCTTCATAATTAGGAACAATCAGACTTTTCAAATTGTTAGACTGTAGGAAACAGAATTCTCCTACTTGATAGGGAGATATCCTACTGATAGGGAAACCCCTGAGATGTCATGTACCAGGGTTAAAAATGAGACAAGCAGGACTCGCTGGCTTCAGTCTCCAGTTGTTTATTAGCTCTCTTATCAGTTCATTGCCTTGGATAACAGGCTTTGCACACCCCATAGACATGTGCCAGCAAGATACAAAATGTCCACTTTCAAGGATTCTTATACTGATAAGCAACCCAATTAACCCTTACAACGTATCTAAAATGTACTTTATTTTTATTCTACTACCAATAACTGTTTGTCAGTCACATAACATCTGCACTGCGGCTCTGTCCAAACAATCACTCTCTGTCACCAACACTGCTAAAAATGGAGTAGATGAAGAAGGAGAAACCAAGTTAAAACCCAAAGTCCTCTATATTTATTTGTCTTTCATCCATCTCCATGCTAAAAATACCCAAAGCCTATGTTTTCACCCTGTGATAAACTACGTTATTATCTACTTCACACACTTGCAAAACTCAACTCATCCCAAAGTCCTGGAAGCTTTTTCCTTGGTCGAAGACTAAAAGCTGTGCTCTTCTGAAGAATAAGGCCTCTCAGGACAGGCACAGAAAAATTTCCTGTGCCCTGAACTCCGAAATTAGACAAGCAGTTTCACCTCTTGTGAAGAAACTCCTCTGTAGCCAAAGTCATGCAGTTTATATTCCAGTCCTTCCAAGCTGCCAGAAGTCTCCAGCAAATATTTGGCCAAAATCTTTTTCTGCTCTCTAGAGTTTGTAGCCACTGTGATTGGATACCACGACTGCACAAGAATAGTCTAAAACAAAATCCATCACAATATTAGGTGCATATTTGTTTAGAGCTTGACAATGCCCACTTGGCATTTAATCAGGCACAAAATGGTCTATTTATTTTCATTCCCTGTTCAGAAAGTACTGATGCCTCCAACAGTTTGCTTTAGGGCTTAAGTAATTAGCTTTTATAAGGCAGGCAAGGTATTAACCTTCTCAGGAGTTATCACTAGCAAACTCCTGACACACAGTTCCCCCCATCCTTCTTTTTTATGGATAAAAGTACTGCTGTGAATTTCCTGTACAATTATTATGATGTCTTGCCAGGTGGGGGAAAGCTCTGTGTAAGATGACTACAGAAAAGAATTAAAGCAGAAAATGAAAGTTGCCAGAGATTTCCCTTAAAGCACTACAGGATTCAACCTTTAATTTAAATGCATTCATATTTACATAGAAAAAGCATGTTAAATTTCCAAAACTTACCTCAATCCAATTTGTGAGCCAGTAGCACTCTGGGTCTGTGTTTTCTACCGTGAAAAGAACATTTCCTCTGGGAATTACAGAGCCCTCAGGAACAGCCTTTATTTCTATGGGAAGATGGCCATCATACTTCTGTGTAAGAAAACAATAATATTGTTAGACAACAGGAAAGATTAGGACCTACAGCTCTTTGATTTAACTGCAATGGATAAAAGTCAGGCTATGAGTAAATAAAAGCTTTCTTCTTAATTTCCTTCAACTCTAAAAATAAATCCACCAGTCCAAATAAATGAAAAATCCCTATTTATCAAAAAAGGACAAAAATCCTGTAACCTAAAAACCAGTCTCTTTATCAAAACAAATGATGGTTATCATTTGTATTCCTTGGGCAAATTGAGCCAGGAAAGTTTAAGCATTCTATAAAAATACGTAAGTTCTACCCACAGAACAAGAAGTATTTACTACTCATTTTCTTCAATGCTTTTACATGCAGTAAGCTAAAAAAGGTTTAGCTACTATCCAGATCTTAAAAAAATTCACTGGTTTAGCTTAGTATAGATGTGTGCTCTGTTAATTTATTACAGCAAGATCCATTTAATAACTATTTTATAGAATATTTTCATCTCAATTACTCACTAAACATGAAGTCTCATATTGGAATGTCACTCTTTCGTCAGTCTTTTATCCCCACAAGAGAAAACATTGTGTGAAATATGGCTTTTGAAAAAGAGTAATCTGCAAATAGCAACTCTAGAAGAGTAATTACAACTTTCTGAAAGAGCTCTGCAACCTGTACTGTCAATACTGAAAATGTTTTGGATGGTAATATATTTTGACAGAAAGCTTCCCATGAGATAATCTGTTAAAGGCAACAGAAATTGCATCAATTCAGAAAAATTAGAGATTCATAAGTAACATCAAAACACATTCTCCAGTACTCAACAGACATGAGAAATCTCTTCTACCTTACAGTTTAAAAGTTTATTCAAAAATGTAATAACCTGAAGCAAATTGTGTTTATTATACCACACAAGGTCTAGTTGTCAGATTTGGAGATATATGGATTAACAAAAGGCAACAAAGCCTTCAAAAAGTCTCAAAACAATTTATTAATGATTCAATGAAGGCAAAAGTATAGTTAAGTGAAAAAAAAATCCAAACAGATTTCAAAGCTGCTGTAGGTGTTGATTTTGTTTACAGGAAAAAAGTGATATGATCATGCCATGGCTCTGTATTACAGCCCTTTGCAAAAATTCTGGACAGACTGGACTTGTACAGTTCAGGGTTTACATCTCTATCACTCTATTGCTTCCAGCCTTTACAGCAGCCCATCGTTCTCCAGGAAATTCATTCTTTTCTTCCACCCCTTCACCCTATCAGTATTTACCCATTCATTTACTCTCAGTACAAAATGATACTTCAAACTCATCCTGGCACTTCCCTCATGCAGCCACTGCACCCTCCACTTAACCCACCACACCTGAGACAAATGAGCTAGGGAGACACAGTGGCAGGTGTGTGACCATGCACTGGAATTCAGTGAGCAGAAGCAGGGACTCTGTGCATAAAGGGCCCACAGAGTACATACACTTCCAGTTTGAGAGCCACCAGCATATGAGATCAAGACATGAAAACCATGTTTGGTTTTATATATATATATATATATATATATATATGTACATACATACACACAGACACACACAATTTTAATAAGAAAACCTGACAAAAGAATTAATGTACAGCGAGGGTATGCAGGAATGCTTATTTTGACTAGATCAAAAGTTGAATGTCAAACCACATTAGAACTCAGTGAGGACAGACATGCAACATTAAAAGTGTACTAATTCTGTATATCCAAAGAGGGATCATGCTTACTTTAACACAGATGAAAGCAGTTCACAATGTATAATGTAGCTTAAACACAAATATGGATTGAATTCACATTTGTAGTTATTTGAACTGGATGCAAGTCCTCTACAAACCTCTCCATAACTCTCATAGAAAGCTGTGGGCTTATTTACCTCGCTGCCATTTGCAACACTTAGCTGAAATTCACTCTTCTCTTGCACACCTATCGTCCACCCCAGTTGATGGCATCCAGCTATATTAATAAACAGATGCCACTACAGAAGTACATACAATTAGGGTATCCAGAGAAATATAAAAGCAAAGGACTAAAAAAACAAGGGGTTTCAAATGCCAAAAATATTCACTTACCAGAACCCAAAATGAAACTTAGCATTTAATTAATCTGCAGAGATTAGTACAGCTCTGATGATTTACATCAGTCTGAATCTGTTGCTATTACAGAGAAGAGATGTTTGCAATTACTTGAAGTCTACCACTTTTTTAAACAAAAGGGGAAAAGGATAATTGTGAGAAGACTTGACTTGAAAGGTTCCACATATCAGAAGTACTCAAGTCTTGTATTTTATAATAAAATTCAACATTCATATCTCTGAAAAATTACAAAACAACTGAACAAAACGTGTATTTTCTGGAACTATTTATACACCCAATAAGTTGCAATGCTTTCTGCATTAGAGTAAAAACTGTAATGATCAGTTAGAGAAAGAAATGTAAATGATGCAGGCAACCACTGAGGCTGTGTCACACATGGAGACCTGCCAACAAGCCCCCACTCTCAGGAGCTGGCTGATGGCTCCCATAAATCCTTATTACCTGCAAAGCTGCATTTGGCATCTGAAAGGATGAAAATTACTTTTCTCTAAGGAATTACAATTATATGATTATTCTTTGACAGCTGCTACTCCCTGTACACTAAACATGAAAAGCTAAATTTATCCAGTATTTACTATCAAGATTAAAAGGAGACACTGTCATATTTATTCTACAGTTGATTCAGAAATCCTTCACAATGATATCCAACTGTTTTCACGATTTTTTTTACCTCTAGAATATAGTTCCATCCTTTTTCATTGAAGACATCGTCTTGAAAATGCTCCCTATATACTTCTTTGGCTTCCTTGATTTTCTCTTTGGTCACCACTTTACCTGGAGTTTCAGAAACAGATTGAAGCTAAGAAACTTGCAATATTCATCAACTGATTAAATTACATAACAAAAAGGTTCAGGCACAGCAAAGTTACTTTGCCTTCAACAAAGATATGAAGAAAATGTCAAACGTAGAATGTTTAAACCAAATTTTACTTTCATTTATTATATAGATTAGAATGCTCAAGAAACCACGAGGGTAAAATACACGTGTGATTTGCAGGTGACTCAGGGAAAAATTGAGATTATTACTCTTTTATGACAGTCAAGAGGTTTAACAGTAGTGCTTTTCCCAGAGGAATGTGTTGATTGTGCAAGTTGGCACATGCAGCAAGGCCATATCAAGCACAAGGGTTAAGCTATGCCATTCCAGGGAGAATCCCCATGGAGAGACTTTGCAACCAACCTTTGACTGACCACTTTGTGATAGCAACCAGCAGACTAACTACATTATTTGAGTATGTATGCTACTGCTGTAGGGCCAGCCATCTACCTTAGAGAACAACCCTCAGATTGCTAAAGACAAAAGAAACAAATGTATCAGGTCTTTTGATTATAATGGAATTTCAATCTTCGGTGGGATTGGCAGCGATGTTTATTGGATCAAGACAAAGACATGTAAGATGCATGACTGAAGTCTGCCTTTAAAGCTTGGCAGCAGGCAACAGGGACACAGGTCAGAACAGGGGATATTTGTACATAAGGCAAAAGAGCAAACAAGATCTTGAACAGCACCAAGGAAATTTCAGATGTTACTCTTAAAATTTAGTATAAAAACCACTTTCACATGTAGCTGCCATACTCAATGATCTAAGCTGAGTGCCATCCAAAATTTAAGGAAAATTAAAATTTAATTTAAGGAAATTTAAAACCACTATTGGTTTACACAGTAAACAAAGCAGCAAATAGAGAACTGAAGTTAATGTTCAAAATGCAAAATGTATTTTCCATTTTCCCATCAAATCTTCTATCTGCTTGTGACTCTATGCACAGTTTTGGTCTCTTTTCATTCATTTCAATTTTGCCCACTGAAGCTGGGACATGAACAACTTTTCATTTTTAATACTCCACTGGCACAAATAAAGATAGTAGAAAGGTGTCTGGATTATGAAGTCAATACCAATTTATGAGGGTGGACAACTTTTTTCATAATCACATAAGTAAGATATTATGCATGTCACTACTTGTGGTGTATCAGGAAAACCTGGAATTGTTTCAAGCTTGACAAAAAGTTAGATATTTAATTAGAGGAAAGGTTTTAGTGGACTTTGAGACAGTTACCTTTTAAATATTTATTCAGAATGTACTGCAAGCCATAAAAAACTGTTTCTTCATATTTCACTTTCTTTAATTTGGAATTTTCAGTCTTCTTTTCACGACATTCAAAGTAGGAATATACTTTGCTTGTGTTAGGTGGATATTGCTTGTAGTGTGTAACCTACATCAAGAAAAATTTCAGTAAGAACTCAAAACATGTTCAGTAAGAACTACAAAGCATAGAGAAATCATATTTGTACATTAAAGCTTAAAAGTAACTCCCAGTTCTTCTGGACTGTGATTATTTACCCATTCATATTCTACACAAGTCTTTAGGGAATTTCCAGGTTTTTAACCTCCTTCAATTTTCAGTTCAAAAGACTGTCTTCCCTCTGTTATTCTTTGCTTCTTTCTCAGGTCTTCTTCCCTGAGACTAATCTCCCCCTCCCCTGACGACTCTGCTTTGATTAACTGGGAAAGACACTGGCTAGGATTTTAGGAGCAGCACTGAACACCAATGTGCCAGGTCAGTTTTCGCCCTACCACGCTTTGGCCAAGCCTAATGGGTACAGGAAGCACAAATTCCATGCCACTACCAGGTACCTGCTTGTATTTGACCGAAGTTTTGAAGGCTACCACCCCACAGCTCAGATAAAAGCCACCGAGACTGAAGAAGGCACTGGCAATGGCCTGTACCCAAGTGTCCCCCTGCCCGTGAGCAGAGTGGGGGTCCCTGCTTACAGCAAAGCCAGTTTACAAACCTGGTACTGTCAGTAATGCTGCTAAAATCTGCCTGAGGTTTGTACCCCCCTACAAAGTTTGCTAGGTGGACTTTTTTTCCATATTTGAAAAAATTCACATAAAGGAAGCATGAGAAGTTGCTGCCTGTGTGTATGACATGGAAAGCGGTCATAAAACACACAATGTTATGCTGAATTCAACTCTTACAGTTTTCCAGGTTTCTTTATAGTAAATCTAGTCAGAAATTTACTTTGAGTAATAACAGCATTTGAAACAAATATACTCTAAACACTTAAAACCTTAAACCTGCAAAATTTTATCTCCTAATGTGTAAAAAGCAAACTCCATGCAAAATCCTTAATTCCATATTAAACAAAAAGAATACACAATGGCAGAAACTTTGTACTATCAAAGTTTAAATTACAGAATATACAAATCAAGGTAAGGCATCCCCAAGGTTGAAGGTATCAAGAGTTTTCTTAAATTATGATGAGAAGTCTGTGAACAAGTCTATACATTCCATAAGGCAAAACTGTTCCTACAGCTGAGAAAGCAACATTGAACATCAGAACAAAACTCAAATGGTGTGAAACTCATGTCTGAATTTTTTTCAAATTCCCATACTTACAGGTTAAAGATGAATTCATTATTTGGAGTTACTTACTCCAAATAACCTTAAAAATTTCTGTTTCTAATACCACAAGAAACTGGAAAAGGGATAGTTTTACCACTTCTCCCTTCTTGTCCTGATTTTTTAAATATATCTCTGACATTCTCAAAGAAAAATATTTGAAGGTTGCCTTACCTGTATTCCTAAAACTGTATGTTAAAGGATTTTAAAATGACAGTTTTACTTCTCCTCTCAAATGTCATTTAAATTTAGTATTTCACTCAGTTTGGACAATGAACTACTCAAATGAATGTTTCGATTCTCCTATAACCAGCACAAGGCTGTTATGTTTGTGTTTCCAATGCTGCAAGGAAACATTCAAGAAAGGTCAATTTAAAGTTCATTCTATTGTCTTTGCTTGTATGAGGTTTACAAGGCAAATCAAATAAAACCCAAGCTTGTCATTGCACGTTTTCTGCCCTGACTTCAAACAAAGCATGGCACCACAGGCATTTAATGGAGCACAAACCGATTCTGTTACAATTCCACAGCCACTCAAAAGCAGAGAGCTTAAGAGTAGCAGTGTTAGACTCGAAGACAAAACCTGGCTTTTAGATTTAGTTCTAGCTATTAATAAATGTCTCGCTTCACAAATTATAACATGCCCTTTCCTAGTTCTGTGCAGAACTTCCAAGAAGTACATGACACTGCCAGCTCACAGAAAACTCTCTGCGTGATATCATCACGTTTAAAGGAAAACAACATCCCCGTACAAAAGAAAACACACTCACACCATCCTCTCCTCTTTACTGTGGAGCAGACAAAAATAGGCTCCACTTGACATGCCTTTCTAACTAGTGGGTATATGAACACACACATATGTATACAAAACCTTTACAAGAAATTCTATTAAATGCACTCTAATAAAAAGATCCTGTAACAAATCCTTAGGATGCTCATGCACGATAAAGACAGAGAGTGGGAACCCCTTCCTTCCCACCGCAACAGAAGCTGCAGTTGCACTGCAAGTTACAGCAAAGTCATGAAAAATTTTCTCCATTTTACGACTGGGACTGGACTTTTCAGTTTATGATTTCAGAGTAAAGGCTCAACACAGAGCCCAACAGCTGCAAGTGTACACAGCAGATGTCCCAGGACCAGTTCTCCAAAGGAGTATCTCAATTCCTTGCTGCAAGCTTGAGAACAAACCAAAGCAATGCTGCTGTTCTCATCACAACAGTTCAAACAAAACAATGAAAACTGTATCTGCATGAGATAGGATACTCAGGTTTCTTTTAAAAAGTTTATACAGCTTACCAATTATGGGTAAGCTACTGAAGCTAACACCTATATTGTAATGAAAATGTGTGTGATCTTCTGCTCACATCTTGAAAATATATTCGACTTTGGCAGTTCAAAGGCATCTCCTCCTGCGATGTGTTCCTCTCTGCCAAAATGGTTACAGGCCCAAATTGGCTTAGGGTGCACAGTGCACCCACTGAGTTGGTGTCACCTTTTCTTATTGCATTTAAGTACATTTTTTTTAGGGACTTATTCTAGCTCTGTTTTGAAGCTTGATCACAAAACACAGTGCTCTGGCTGCAAACCAGAACTTGAGAGCTGAAATGGTAACAGATTCATCCTTTATCCAGCATACCTGGAGACATGGCTCCCCCTCAGTATCTTGCTGACAGTTTCAACCTAAAAAAATCCCACTCAAGTTCCTCAAACATTGCAACACAGGTTTAGCTATCTTTTCTGACATAAGATTAGATCTTAGCCTGAAAACACATAGTAGCTAGTGTCCAGAAAATAGTTACTTCTAGGGATTCAAATCTATATGAAAATTTTGTGTTTGACAGAAATATTTTATTGATTTAGTTGTTTTTTAAGTACTTGAAGGAGATAAGGAACTAACTTTCAAAGTCACATGTGTAGTATAAATTATACTGTTCACACATTAAAATCTATTTAAACAGTGAAAATACATTTCCCTGGCAATTAAAATATTTACATCTGTGTAAATCTTACAGCTGTAATTTTAAATATGCTGCTTTTGACATTCCACAAAGCTGAGACATCCTTTTAAATATTACTCAATAATTAGAGGCACAATCACAATCTTGCAAGTACCACACTTACCAACCACTGCTTACTTGAAGGGGGCCTATAAGAAAGATGTGGACATACTTTTGTGGATTACAGCAGGGTCTGCTGTCACAGGACAAGGAGTGATGGTTTTAAACTAAAGGAGGGTAGATTCAGACTAGATATAATGATTTATTTTTTTATGATGAACACAGTGAAACACTGGAACAGGTTGCCCAGAGGTGACAGATGACCCATCCCTGGAAACACTCAAGATCAGGTCGGATGGGGCTCTGAGCAACCTGATCTAGTTGAAGATGTCTCTGCTCATTGCAGAGGGGCTGGACTAGATGGCCTTTGATGGTCCCTTTCAACCCAAACTATTCTTTAATTTTATGTTGCATAGGTGTTTAAGAAGTTAAGCACAAGACCTACAGTTTTGCTCCATCTGTTTTGCTCCCGAGCCCTCCGACAAAGCACCATACTTATCAGGAGTATCTGCCCACAAAATGCCACAGCAGCTGACTGTGTTAGCTGTCATTTCTGGACTTCCAGGACATGGGGAAATAATACCTATCTGCCATAGTGGTGGTCAGGAGTTTGGCATGTAGTGAAATGTCTGGTGGTAAAAAACAGTGTGAAAAAAGATCAAGGTCTAGGACTGGGAACAGTTCACAGAAGGCACAAAGAATGCCACTGAAAATAAAACAAACCAAACAGTAAGAAAAAGACCAACACAACGCTCTAAGGCACTTGGATGGATGATAAAAACTATGCTTCAAAAAATGCCTGATCTTTCCTTGTTGTCTGATAAAGACTTGCATCTTTCTGTGTCATAAATGAGATTAGCAAGAACAACCAGAGGACATGTACAATATTTGAAATTAAGTTTTATGTGACTTAGAGATCAAGACAATTGATAACTATGCTTTCAGTTAGAGGACGACAGAAGCAGGACTTGTACTGACAAGCTCTTGATAAATAGGAGTGACTATAAAGTCAATAGGAAACCCCCTCTCTTCAGGAAGAAAAAAACCCCTAACCAACAAACAGAAAAGCAAACAAAAGCCTCTACTGGGATTAAGAGACCCTTACAAGAAAACAACTCACCCAAGTATCTTCAAAGGCCTTTTGATGTTTAGTTCAAAGGCTGTGGTTTAGGTTTTGTCTGTAAAAAATATGACAAACAGCCTTGGAACTACGACCTACAAGATTATGTACTATGACTGAAATAGAGCACTTTTATTCCAGTTGTGATAGCTCCTTATTAAATTTAATGCAAATAACGGTATATTCTAAACAAAGAATACCTCCACAAGGACTACATCTATTTAACTAAAGTTTTTTGAGGAAAAAACCATGAAGCATGAACTGCATTTAGACCAAAAAACCCACCCCAAACTTTAAGAGTTAGATTTTAAGAAAAAGGAATTAATGGGTATTCATCATAAAATAGGGATGACTGAGGTAAATGCTGCATTTTTCTAAGCTGGATAAGAAGAATTTTGACATACAAATATTCTCAGAATCTACAAGCTTTGTTGGACAAGATATTGCAATGAACTTCAAAACGTTATTTAAGTCTATATAATTCAAGCATTTGAAAACATGGGAAAAACAGATGGGACATGAGAAGTCAGGTGTGGCCAAAATCTCCATTGGTGGTAATTCCTGATGCTCCCCTAGGTCAGGTGCCAACATGAACCATCAGAAAGATGCTTCCAAGCCCTGTCTACAGTGAAGAAAGCAAACCCCCAAACACTTAGCCAGCGGGATCTTGCCTGTACTGCACCTCTCATGTGATAAGATGATAACCAGTTCAAGTAAGCCAGTATTTGAACTTTCTGGAGCTATTTTGAAAAATCCTTAATGCAAAATGGGTACAGAACAACCTGGTCACTGAACCCATGGCACCACACAGCCTCAGCCATGAAGACTCAGAGGGACAGGTGGCAGATAAGCCAGAAGTAGCATGGCCTGGACACTGGGCCACTTGGCCAGGACACTGCAGGTCTGCAGCACAGGGGCCCAAAGCACAGGCTTGGTCACTGCACTGCAAACCTTGATCTGCAGGAGATATCTGGGGGATCCTCAGCCCCCAGCACACCTTGCTGAGTTACACAGCTTTAGTGCAGTGGTACTGCTGGTACGTACACTGGGGAGACTGCTGCAAAGTGCCCCCAGACCTCCAGGATTTGTGGTGTTACATATTATTTACAAACATCATGGAAAGAGGTCATGGGATGAAATACTGCTTTACCTAAACCTTTAGGAGATTTAGCCAACAGAGCAGCTAAAAGCAAAGTTTGCCAACAATCTACATGGAAAATAACATTATCAGCAACAATAAGGATTGGAACCAGGACTAAGGAGCAAAGGGACTGCTCTATCAGATATACTTCACTGAGATGAGATAACTAACAGCAGTTATAAGGCACTGTGACCCTCTTCAGGAAAAAAACCAACACAACAGTTATATTCAACAGGGATGCTTTGGTAGCATTCAAAGCAATCACAGAAGGAATGCACACAACTGCAGAAATGAAAACCAAACCAAAAGCCAGTATGGTTAAATGATAAATTTATTTGAACAAGAGAGGAAATGTCACAAGAATCAATCTTTAATAACTCAAGAGAAAGGGCATCCAACAACAGCACGTAAAGTGCAATACATTTTTAAGTGAATTTAAAAAAAAAAAATCTAAGAGTCAAGTACAATCATACTATTCTGATTATATGAGCTTCAGATTACCACAGGAAAAAAAAAAGCCTTAGAGAGACTCCAGGCCCCTTATTAGAATGCATAAGATTGAGACAATGTTCAAGAATCAAAATGAGAATATTGGGAGATGTCTGCTGTTAGGAGATGAGACAGATAGGCTAATGGAGGTTATGACTAAATGATGACCTTGTACCACTTCTAATGTCTCTGTATTTGAGTTCATCCATGATTTCTTATATGTGTATTGAAAAATAAGAGGACCAGAGGTGAGAAAAAAGAAGTCGAGAGACCAGTCAGTACTATGAAACATAAGGAGAGCACGTGCAGGCAGTTGAATTCCATGGAAGTTGCACATTATCAAGAGAGATGCTATACATGACCAAGTCCACATTCATTTAAAACACAAGGTCAAGTGTAAGCACTAGAACTGAATATATTCTAAATTTCTCAGACAAAATACAGTGCTTAGAAACAGCTACATTTTCCAGTAGATTATTTTACCACTAAAGATTTTAATGGTCTTTGTTGTGGTTTAACCCCAACTTGCAATCCAGCCCTGCCTGCCACTCACTCACTCCTCCCAGTGGGATACAGGAGAGAATCAGAAGGGTAAAAATGGAAAACTCATAGGTTGGGATAAAGACAGTTTAACATGGAAAGCAAAACTTCTCTGCACATAAGCAAAGCAGAACAGGGAATTAAATCATCACTTCCCATGAGCGGGCAGGTGTCCAGGCACTCCCAGAAAAGCACAGCTCTAGCCCATGCAGCAGTTACTGGGGAAAACAAATGCCACTACTCTGAATGTTCCCCCCTTTCCTCCTTCTTCCCCTAGCTTTATATGCTAAGCATGATGTCATGTGGCATTGAATATCCCTTGGGTCAGTCAGGGTCAGCTGTCCTGGTGTCCCCTCCCAGCTCCTTGTGCACCTCCAGCCTCCTTGCTGGTGGGATGGTGTACGGTGCAGAAAAGGCCTCGACTCTCTGCAAGCACTGCTCAGCAACATCAAAAATATCCCTGAATTATCAGCACTGTTTTCAGCACAAATCCAAAACATAGCCTCATACTAGCTACTATGAAGAAAATTACCTCAGTCAAACCAGCAGTTTTACATCCAAGATTATCACAAAAGCGATGACAAAATGCCTTATGTTTACAGTTTACACATTTGTGACTAGTCAGCCGTACTACTGCACATGCTACGGTAAGCTTCCTGCTCCTTATGAAAAAGGAAAAACATTTACCTTTTTAACAATGAAAGCTGCAATGGCTCTAGAAGGGGTTGCTTCCCATTAATTTAAAATTGTCTGAATACTGTACAGTTGCAGTGCTCCTTTCGAGCAATGATGTCTTGGGGTTTGTAGCAGGACCATGTGACTGCAAATCAAAACTTGGAAGATAATGAACCCAGAGAGCGTGAAGACTGCGTCTTACGAGGAGTGTCGAGTGCTGCCGATGCTTTTTCACTGGCAGAATTACAGGAGATAAGAGAACACATTCACACTCCCACCACAAGACTTTAATTAAGAAAAAAACTATTTGAGCTGCTGTAAAGAATTATTTTGCAGTCATTAAGTACTAGTCAAATCCAGTAGGCTAAAGAGTACTCATGTCTCTTCCTCACATACCTCTAGCCTTCTAAATAAAGAATATACAGGCTGTCAGAGCCTAGAATAAACACGCACTCACGTGAAGTGCTTCAGAAGTCGGTGCTCTCCTACGTCCATGCAGAGTAAAAGAAGTCATTTAAAGTGACAAATAGTTAAAATTCAACACGAGAGGTATACAGAGTTAAAACATATATTTTGGGTTTCCTTGAAGCATCCAGAAATAAATTAACTCTGAAACAGATCTCATTTACAGTCTAGATAGCAAGTCAGCTCCGCCTAAGAGGTAATTGCATGGCAGCTTATTATAGCTATCAGCTTAATTACGAAACATGCCAAGCAACAGTAATAGATCTCATTGGCAAAAGCAAAATAAGCTATTATTACTCCAGCAAACAAGGTTCAGTCAATAGCCTTTCCCCACTTGCAGCTCATGGTCCATCCAACTCAGGCTACTAGCCTGCCAGTCACAGCTGTCTTCCCACTGAACAACACAGCTCTGCCAAGCTGATCCTCTCAATACAGTTTCAGACTACATATACCCTGGAAAATTTCTTGCCTGTGCAGAAATAAAGAAACATAGGCTAAACAGAGCACTGGGAATCAAAGAGAAAGAAAATGCAGAGGAGGTGTGTCAACGATGTCAGACAAATGAGGCACTGAGGAGCAGGGACCCTTTCACTGAGGAAGGGCAGAGAGTGAACAGAATCCCACTGTCACAGAGGGGCAAGACTGCTCTAGAGTATTGTATAATCTATAGATAGCTAGCTATATATATGTAGCTATATAAATTATGTCTTGGTATAGACACAAGACTAAGACATCATGCAGCACTAGCAGTGATTTTCAAGGAGCCTGCTGATACCCCCTCACTTGCAGCTTTCTGTCAACAAGGACTTTGACTTCAAATACTTCCCCTTTTCAGTAATACCAAGTCACTAGCAGAAAACTTCACTAATGGAAATGCCATTGCTATACTGCACATAAAGACAACGAGGTTCCCCAGATAACATTGCACTGATGAATCTCTTCAGAGTCTCATGATCAGAAGAATTAAAAAGACTGCTGTTACTTATCAGCATGTTGCACACACACCATACCATATACCCATGCCCAGACTCTGAGGGGATGGCATATAATTCCCAGCACACAGGAGGAATTACATTTTTGGGGGATTTGTAAAAGCCTAAGAATATGGAAGGAAGTACACAGGAAGAAGAATCTAAGTGATGTAAAAACGTTTATCTTGTTATTTGGTTTAGAAATAACCTGTATAATTTGAAGCCCAGCCTCAAAATCCTGGAGTATTTGTACGATTGAGTAAGCTCCAGTCTACAATGGAAGCTTGGTACTGGAACCAGTGCATATTCATCTAGTGGCAACTACTCCTGTCTAGAAATAGTCACTTTACTAGTAATCAGCATGATACTCAGCAGTTTTTCAAAAGCACTTTTAAGATTTTGAAACTGAATATTTGAAAATATCTATTATTTAAGAGGAAATGTCCTGTGACGCACATGCAGACAGGAAAATAGTGTAGGAGGAGGGGAGGCTGGATTGGCTCTCAACAGACAAATCCTTGCCTACCAAATTACTTTGTTTCTGAAACTGAATAGGCACTAAACCAGTACTGAGTTGTCTTTTCACCCCAAATTTCCAACTGCAGCAACGGAGAACTGGGACACTGGAGCTAGTACTCAAACTAACAAGTTGTGATAGATATGACCCTGAGATACCACAACTTTTTTTCTGATGGACAACTGCCTAAGCTAGGGTTGTACCGCTCAGTATGGTCTCTGCATGAAGTTTTTCTTCCACAGCTGTTTATTTCTATGTGATTTCTGTCATCAAGACACCAACATTAGCTTGTATGGACTGGCATCTACTGCAATTGGATCACCATGCAAACTTCTGAGCTGATCCATGTTTTTTCTCAGTCTAAATGTTATGTACAGACAGTTCTGCATATACAAACAGATGCTACAGTTGGGGATACAGCAGAACCATCAAAAAAAACCCAAAACAAACAAACCCACCTCCCCAATCAACTCTCACTTTTTGTAATTGCTAATGAGAGTGTTTGGTAACTCCTGTAAAAAGCTTGACATTGCAAACTACCAGATATTTTAGAGCAATTTTACTGAAAGTGCTCTCACTAAGTGTGTTCCATTGATTAGGAAACGACACTATCATCCAGAGAGAAGATAAGTGATGTTTACTCATATTACCTAACAAGATAAAAAGCACTACTTGTTTAAGCATTGTTCAGAGACACCGGAGTTCCTAAGATTTGGAAAAAAGCATATGGAAAGATGGACAATTTGAATAGCCCTAAGCAACTGAGGGGGGCAACTGTTCTAAATATAATACAAAATGCTCCTAGGTGCTACAGAAAACCTCATCCAAATCTGAATTTAAACTGGGAAAAAAAGCAAAACAAACCACAAACAAAAAACCAACACCTCAGGCCTTTGTTTGACCTCTTTAAGATTTCTACCACTCCTGGAATGTTACCAAGTCATCTATACTATGAAACAGCAAACAAAACAGAAGCAAACTGGTTTTATGTCACTCCAGTGTGCCACACTACCACCAGTCCTTGAGCACACTCAGAGAATTTAGAAAAAGTAGTGTGCAAATTTGATTTAAAGTAGATATTGTTTAAACCCAGGCCTATAGTATTTAATATGATTAGACAGGGAAAAAAGTGTATCTTCCATATTTGGATAAGTTAGATAACAAACACTTAAACCTAGTTCATAAAGACCACTGTAGCCAGATTAGACCCTGAATGTTAATATGATTGCAAGCCCTCAGTCATAGCATCAGGATGCCCTGACTGAACTGCTCCAAGATTTATCAGCATCTTCCCACCTTCCAAAACTCCTTCCCACAAACAGCAACAATAACTGTTAA
Source organism: Phainopepla nitens (assembly GCA_013400175.1). Taxonomy (NCBI): domain Eukaryota; kingdom Metazoa; phylum Chordata; class Aves; order Passeriformes; family Bombycillidae; genus Phainopepla; species Phainopepla nitens. The sequence continues at coordinate 714 of VXBQ01001131.1, read as the reverse complement.
CTTTCTTTACATCTTGATGTAATGTATAGTAATAATAACAATAATGAAAATAATGGCAATAGTAATAATAATAATATCACAAGTCAGCAATTGGAGCACATACTGAGGTTTCTACTTTGGTAGCTACTCAGTAACAAGACCTGGTCACAACATAGCTTTTGCTTTTTAAACTCTTCCTTCTATCCAGAAGTACCCCCATCCCTGAAACTCATCCCAGCGGCCCCACGTTCAGAGGGCTACAACACAATAAACACTTTACAACAAATGTTACTGTAGCTTTGTTTAGGTCACCAACAACCTCGCCGACATTGCAAAGCAGCTGCTGAGGCAAGTAAGCGAGTGCTCCAGGCCAGGAGAGGCCGGGCGCACAGGTCCAGCCCGGCGGGGGCAGTCACAGGCCGCCCGTGCCCAGGCTCCGCAGCAGATCGCGCGTACATCAGCGCGGCCCCGCGCAGGGGCAGGACTTCGGCCCGGGCACTCGCTGCGAGGCACGGCAGCAGCCGCCGGCTCGGAAATCACCGGGTCGGAGCGCGGACAGGGCGCCCGCACTTTGCCACTGCTGTCAGCACCACGCTTTCCAAGAAACGAAGGGAGGGCCGTGCAGCGCGACCTCTGAACCGATACCCTGCCGAGCGAACGCGACACCGCGGTGGCCGGGAGCTAAGCGCGGGGCTAGGAAACACGGATTTTGCGCCGGCCGGTTCCCGGAGCGCG
>VXBQ01001130.1:1184669-1198817 GCA_013400175.1 Phainopepla nitens | reverse complement strand
CTTCCATCTGGTCTTCTTGGTGGCAAGGGTCCCCCATAGATCTGAGCCACCAAAAATTATAGAATCCAATGCATTAATATACGTTTGGGCCAGGTGGGAACACCCAAGTGCCTCCCCTGGGGTAAGCAAGTTTGACACTGTCCCTTGCAAGATTCTGGATCTGTTGCAGTGCTCTAGTGCAGGGTCTGAGGACCCCTTTGGTGGGGCCTTTCATGGGCCATGACACCCCCTCTGCTGTCCCTCATATGGATGCAGCTTTTCCCAGGATGAAGGGCCACCCCCAGCTGAGCTGGTCTTCACAGTGGAGAATAGGCATTAGCTGCCTCTGACCAGAGCCTTTTTCACCACACACCCAAAACCCCTCCTCCTTCCTCCATCCTTTGGCGTGTGGGTATGTTCAGGCCTGGCAGCTGATAACCCCAGGCCTATGGTCTTCACCCTGAAGGTGTTAGGCTTAATCCTGTGAATGCATTCTTTTTCCCCAGCCCAGAACTGAGTCACTTTGTCTATCTCCAACATGCAGTGCAGGGTCTCAATCAGAGTGTGGTGGTCTTCCATGCAGCTTTTGTTATAGTTCTGCTATAATAGGCAAAAGTCCTTCATGAAGATGTTTAAGCCATAAACTATAATATTTCAGTCTCAGACAAGCCCTAACATGAAGGTTTTGGGTGTGCTCATGGATGAGATGCTGAACATGCCTCAGGAATGTATTCTTCACCCCAGAAAGCCAGTTGTATCCTGGGCTGCATCCAAAGCAGTGTGGGCAGCACGTGAGGGAGGGGATTCTGCCCTTCCACTCCACTTTGGTGAGATCCCACCTTGAGCACTGCATCCAGCTCTCAGTCCCCAGCACAGGAAGGACGTGGACCTGTTGGAGTGAGTCCAGAGGGAGTCACCAAGTTGATGAGAGGGATGAAGCACCTCTCATATGAGGAAAGGCTGAAGGAACTGGAATTATTCAGCCTGGAAAAGAGAAGACTTTGGGATGACCTAATTGCAGCCTTCCAGTAACTCAAGGGAGCCTATGAGAAAGATGAAGAAAAATATTTTACAAGGGCATGTAGTGACAGGACAGGAGAGAATGGCTTCCAAGTGAGAGAGAAGAGGTGTGGATGATATGTTACTCTGGGAGTGGTAAATCACTAGAACAGGTTTCCTAAGGAAGTTGTGGATATCCTATCCCAGGAGGTGTTCAAGACCAGACTAGATGGGGCTTTGAGCAACCTGGTCTACTGAAAAGTGTCCCTCTCCAGAGCAGAGGGGTTGGAACTAGATGGTCTTCAAGGTCCCTTTCAACCCAAACCATTCTACAAGTCTATGATTTTGTGATTTAACAGTCTGAAAAATGCTGAAAGTGAAGAGCCCAAGGTTTTTTTTTTCTGTCTAGATTTCTGTCTGTCTATATAACTATTTGTAGTGTTTGCCAAAGTTTAAAGTTTCCAAAGTAATTATGTTCAAATAAACAAGCTTTCTTTATGTTAGAACAGGTTTTGTACTGGCAGGGGTGGCGCTATGGCAGATAAAGGACAGCTTTGGGTGATGTTGAAATTTGAAAGCACTAGTCCAATGTATCTCTTCTGAAAAAAAACTAAGGTGACAAAGGGACTTCATTGGGGCAAAGCCATCAAAGTTTTGAGGTCTAAGGACATTTACAAAGATCAGTTTTTTTATAGCAGTTCCCAACTCAGTTGTGTACATGTTCAGTCCCATTTATGATAAATATTCTTTCACAAATCATGAGTCTTCTGAACTTTCAGAGACTATTCAACAGAAGATAATACCATAATGCCTCAGATTTTGTACTATACTGTATTTTTAAATATAAATGACACCTATATAGCTATAGTATCATCAAAAATAATGTTCTGGAAAAAATATTCATATATATATATATATATATATATATGTAGTTATATTTAAAACCCCTGAAAAGTTTCATAATATTATAAATGCTCTTTTCATATATTGTTTATGGTCATTTCTACTTTAAGTAGAAGTAATGGCCTACAAATCTGCAAATTACAGAATTTGGTATACCTGTGACACTTGCAAATGCCCCGGGAAATAGAAGTTATTGTTTTAACTGCAGGTTTAGCATGATCCTTGAGTTAAATTCTGTAGATTTTCATCTTCTTATATTGCCTTGTGAAGTGTTGAAAATAGATTTAATTTAAAACCAGCTCACATATGAAACATATATTTGTCTTTTGGAAATATACAAGAAAAGACCTAAAAAGAAAAAATGAGAAAAAGTATGCATTTTCAAACTTCTGATTTTAAGGGCCTGATTATTATGAGCAAAAGTACCATGCAAAAAGCTCTGTAACCAGAATTAATGAGCCTGGGGATTCAAGAACTGCAGAAAGTGCATCATAAATGAACATAGCCCGTTCTTCACTATTAGCAATAATGCTGACTCCAAGCATTTTGAGGATTAACCTAATATCAGATGCCTTACAGTTTGTGGTATAATTGCCTTCTAGAAAATCAAAGGGCCTTCCACATGGCTACTAGCTTTCTCTAGTTTCATACGAATATGCCAAGTTCTATAAGCAACACAGAGAAGAATCACTTTCGTCAGCTGTGAAAATTGGTGTAATTCACATGTTCACACCTTATTGAAAAGACGATGGATTGCATATATTTTTTAAGAGAATGTGGTTGGGTATCAGAGCAGATTGTTATCTTGTTTATGTATCTGTGGCAGCTGAATTGTGAATCAGATGGGCTCTTCTGCCAGAGGGGGTAAGGCTCGTGGTTGTCTGCTGAGATTATGTATTCAGTGAGGGTCCCATGGGCATGGAGCAAAGGGAGCAGAAGGGTAACAGCAGGCTTCAGGAAGTCTGACCTGAGCAGGTTCAATCATTCTAGAGACTGTCTCTGCAACAGAGAGCAGAATTATACTAGATTTATTTGTAAATATTTATTTGGAAGTCTAATGGAAAATATTTAAATTTTCAGTATTTGTAGATCATGCTCTGAAATGTCATTTTTTTTACTCTGATAAAATCTGGCTTTTGAGATTGCAAGACTTCAGTGTTTCATTCAATTTTATTGTATGCCAGCACCCCACTATCCATCACTGTCATCTGAGAAGGTTAGAGTAGAAAAACACATATAAAAACATATACCTACCACTTACTTGCCAATCCCACATATAGCACTTTAAAACTGTAATTTGTTCAACTCAATAATAGAGTAAAAGACAATACTTTACATGTAATGGCTAAATTGTAGAAGCAAAGTATAGTGAATGGCAAACAAAAAAAGCAGGAAAGGTGCTTTCTCTTCTCTAGGAAGGGTGATAGGGAACATTGCAAAGGTGATGATGGAACTGCTAGCTTTTAACTAAGAACTTTTATCAGCCCAACATCCTTAACTGAGAGAAGGAGTATGGAAGGGATTCTTCTTAATCCCATTCAAGTAGAATCTTTAAACATCTTTATATTTTCTTGTTATCCTCTCTGTTTTCACCACATGCAGGGTGTTTTTTGTATTTTGACCATGAACCATATATTTTAGTGCTTGCCTCCCTTTTAAAATGTCTAGGTTAATTCTTATAAACAAGATTTCTTACCATTCGCTTTATTCTTTTCTCCCCCTTATTTTTTGCTCACTTTTTTCCCCATTTTCTTCATATGAAGTTAGTACTTCCTAGAAATGCCATTTAAGATAGAAATGATATGCTTTTCCAAATAACTTTTTTTTCCACAAAAAACAATGGAAACAAAAAATTCAGTAGTTCAAAAATATGTGGTTCATTTAGTTGTCAGATAGCTGTGAATATTCTTGCCTTGGATACCACAAAGCTTGAGATTATAAAGAAAAGTATTGAGAACACTTTTCTGAATCAGGGTCATGTTAGCTGGTTTTATACAGATTGTAAATCCCTCTCCAAACAGAAAAGAAGCTGTTATGTTAATTTTAAACTTGTGGAAGTCTTTCTCTCTGTCTTCCCTACTGGCACAGAATCTCAGAACTTGCAACAGGTAAACAAGGAAATATCCTATTACAGAAACTGCAGAAATTCTTCCTTTGCCATATTAGATTACGTGTCTCTCACTGCTGTCCCTAGAGAGCTTTTTTAGCCTTCCATGATAAATTAGCACTTCCTTAAAAAAAATGCCATTGCTGCTTGATCATTTTTAATACAAAGACCTAATTCAGTATTTCAAATGTAAATGCACAAGTCTTGCAGTTTTATGTAAGCAAAATCAAACTAATGTAATGCAAATTTGACAAATTTTCCTCTCCAACAAACCTAGATCTGTTCATGTGCATATTCATGGTCTTTGAAACTTTTGGACTTGCATTTTACAGCATACATTTCAGTATTACAATGTTTGAAAAAAGAATTTTCTTAAAATCCCATTTCACAAAGTAAATAATAAAGGTGATCTGGCCTTGCCTGACAGAACCATGGCCACATGTTTATTGTTCTGTCTGGAAGTATTAATATGTTCAGTTTACAATCTATCTTTCTACACACAGATTTTTGGTTAGAGAGAGACAGTTATGAAATTCAGTATGCCTTTCTACAGGATAAACTACAGATTTTAATCCACTATGACTAGCATCGAATCTGTAATTCTTTCCAAATGTCATTTTATGTGTGAAACAATGATTTGCTGAGAAATTAGGGAAATTACATTGCCTTTGATTTTTTCTTTCTTTGAAATCTATACGACCTTATTTTTCAAATTATTTTACATTCAGTATCTTTCTCTTTCCTTGTCCCTTTATTTAAATCAACAAATTCTTTATTTTTGCATGGAAAATGCTTTATCCAAACAAGAAAACATCTTTCAATTTCTATGCAAAGAGACATAGATTACATAACAGTCAAAATGCAGATAAGGAGCCCTCCAAAAATGTAAATATTTTGCAAAAGCTACTTTCAATATATTTTTAAATTTTTAATTCTGTCAGGACTATGAATCTGTTAAGCTATATTAACTCTTTTAAATAAGATACAGCCTAAATTGTACTACAAATTGTAATGGAAATCAGTACATACAACATACGCAATCTTGAAACACTTTATTTCCCTTGCAGAATTCAGTATTTAAACCAGAAATTCTTCCTGCAAGACATTTTGGAAAAAAAATCTCCAGGATAAAATAGGGAATAATTACTGGAACCATGTTAATCTCACTGCGAATTTGTATTCCCTTTTCTCAATGCACCTGATAATGAAAATGATATTTACTCCCGTCCTCTATGAGATTTAATAAAAAGTACAGTAATTTGCCTTTTGTTTGCTCTGTGCTTCAATCCAGCTGAAGAGTGTGTCCATCAGCTCTGTTTTAATTCTTTCTACTCTAGAACAGTAATGTCTGAGTTGGCACCTTATGTCACCATCAAATTCTGAATGACAAATTGGAATTAACTTATTATTGGGAAAACCATGTTATTTTAATTCTCTCTTTCCTTTCTGTTTTCCTTTTTATCTTTTTCCTTCCCATTATTCATCTTCATTCATTCATTATTAATCATCACTCTTCATTTGTTCTGCCTTCTCTAAGCAATGTGTACTTCACAATCAGCTTGTTCCTGCAACTCAAGCAATTATGTCTTGGGTGAGAGGACTAGCTCATATTTGGGCAAGAAGACTAATGGTGGATTTTTGTTTGTTGTAGCTTGCAATTTTTTTTTTATTTATTTCCTTTGTGAGGTAAGACGTTTGATAAAGGCTAGGAAGATCTTGATGGTACCAGATCATAGCATACTATGACAAAAGAGTGAGAATAGGAACATATGTCACATTTATGGGCCGCATGATTTCTGCTCATGATGTGCTTTGAGCCTGGTTGTAGCTCAGCATGTCTTCAACAGGCTTAAGAACCTACCCTGGGATAAAAAACACTGTGGGCTGAGCTGTTACATTCTTGGCCTTATACTTCTCTTAGCTCTTTCAGTTGATTAGATTGATAGAAGAATTCTGTGCATACCTGAACTATTCCTAGTGATAAAGTGATTAAGTTTCTGACCTAGTCTGAATGAATACTTAAAAAGTATTAATTTTAATCATGTCTGTATTCCATAACAAATGCAGATTCCATTTTCAGCTGGCAGGAATATATATACTGAGTCTGCTCAAGTATTGTGGCTAGACTTTTGGCTGCTGACATACTAATGCTCCACAGATTCCCTACTATATGCGTACTCAGGTTAGTAAAGGAAAAAAATTCCATATTCCCCCCTCTAGTACACCAGGCTCTTTGTGTTCCAGCCAACACTGAAGAAGTGGGAACTGCTTTCTGAGAAAAAGTCTTAAAGTACTTTATGTAGCACAGTTCTTCAAGGTGTGTCCTTTGTGTCTGCTCTGCATGTACAGAACATGACGAAACAATTTGCCTACCTTGCAGAGCTTAGCACCTGAACACAACACTATAGGAAAGCACCTTAGCCTCATCATTTTACACTCTTAAGACTCTATGCCATAGACTCATTTACATATTGAGGCAGCTGGCATTTCACCGAGAGAGCCCTTGCTCACCTAAAAATCTGGGATAACGATAATAGTTCAAATGTATGAGGCTGTTTGATCTCATGTAAAGAACAAATACATCAACCTAGCAGAGGTGCCTTGATAAACTCTGCCTGACGTTGCAGAATGGCTGACCCCTGTTCTCCTATGGTTTTACGTTATGAATGTCTTTCAACTGTAATTAACATAGACAAATATTTTCTTTCTTCTGTTTGCCACAACATCATTGTTATTTCCAAAAACGTGCAATGACTAAGACATTTTTGCATTATCAATAGATATGTCTTCAAGAATAAGGCTTATTTTATTAGTTTATTAATAATCTGATAGCATACTAGGTAGAAGATGCTATTTTTTAATTAATCCATTTTCTAAACATATTTTCTGTTGTTCAGCATTGCATAATAAATTATAAAATATCAAATTATAATTTTATGTTTTATCATTCAAAATAATGCTGTACATTGCAGTTTTATCCCTGATAATATGGTAATACTTTATCCTTTCCATTTTGCTGCATACATGTCTAATTTTATTAGTATGATACTTAGTAATTTAGATAAAACTAGTCTGAAGTGATATTGTGACTTGACTATACTTTTGCATGTGCTCTAATGCCTTCCAGCTGGACTGCTGTCTCTTCATGTGTAACATCATGTGGCAAGGATGCTAATATTGGATTGCCTATGGCCATCTGCAACACTCCTTTCTTTTAGAAAATAACTCATGCAGCAGGAAACTACTCGAAGGTATCTCAACAGAATTTCTATATTCTTTTAGGAATGAACAATTTTATATTATTAGTTCATACTTTGGTTTGTATTATTAGTTCACTTTAGTTAATATTATTAATATCAATGATAGCAGCCCACTAGGATCAGTAGTCATGCAACCAGGCAGCATGGAAGCTTGAAGTATTTATGTAGATCGGATAAACACGTTATAAGCATCACCGGTATACTTAGGAGAACCTTTTTTCATACATAATAGTGTTCCAGTAGTGCTGTGGCTTCAGTGTTTTCTAAACATCGTCTGATATTTCAGCTATAATAAATGAAGACCAGAAATGCAGGCACTGGTTTTACATGTTTGTTCCAGAATCAGTTTTGTCACAACTTGTGAGGAGGGAAATCACCTCAATAGTCTTACTTGCTACATATCCCTTTCCCTGATCCAGCGACTGTGCTAGATGACTTTTAACTAAAAAGATTACTTAAACTGTGTGATCACTGCTAATGTTTTGCCATGGATCATCACTCATTTTTCCTTGGAAATATAATTTTTATTTGGCTGTATTTTCATAGATATTTTGTTCTATACATAGGAATTTGGGAAAGAGGTCTGTGTAAAGCACAAGAATTCTGTTTGATTCCATCCACTTCTTTCTTTATTTAGAATGTGTTAATTCACTGAAAATTCGAAAGGTCAATTGTATACCCACAGTGCATTTTTAAGCCACTGGACAGTCAGAAAATTTTCCTGATCTTTCTGATGCAGGATGTCTTTTGGCTGTCCTTTGCCATTATTTAGCTTTCCAATACAATTTACTTTATCTGAAAACATCATCAGATAGTAGTCTGATGTCTAGATAATTGATACAACCACTGAACATTATCAGTACAATGTCAATATTAGTATGGCCTTATCAGAACTGCTAGGGTTTTGTGTGAACTGTCCACTAACAGATTTTAAAACTCTTTGAACATATTATTCATTGATATTTACATTAATTCTTAATCAAAATAAATTGTAGCTATAATACTGTTTTCCAAAAGTTTTAGGGTATCATATCTTTTCAGTTACCAATTTTTAATCATCTTCTATAATAAAATCAGTTGTGTTTTGTAAGAGCCATAAAAAGACCATTAAAATTGCACTTTTGAATTTTTTTAGTAATCTAATCCTCTAAGAATTTTCTCGTATCTCTCTCAGGATTTAAGTCAAAACTAGTCAACTTCTACGTAGTCATCCTTCCTTACCTTTTCTGAATACTGACAGTTTTCTCTCTTCTGCTAACACCAGTGGGTCAGAGTTTTATTGAGGATTTTATGATTAACATTTTTTGAGACAACTAATAAAAAAAATTCATTAGTGAATCTTTTTATCTTTTTCACCAACTTAGTGAATGATTTGCAACTTGTGGGAGGATTTTTGGGTTTTTTTAATGAAAAATCAGGATATTAACTTATACCTCTGATCATACACCGATGATAAATTCTTGCATTAGACTACATAATGGAGAAGTGCAGAAAACCCACCTAATGTGTTTCATGTTGTGGGATTCTGGGTGGGTAGAATCTCAGATCTGTAACTTGAAAAAGGAAGACGTGCAATTATGTTACCATTTAAAATGAATAAAAAGAACAAAAACATGTTTCTAGGGTTGTTCTAAGCAGGCTAAGACATCACTTCCATCATTCTTGAGAGCCAATGCTCTGATATCATAGCAGTGCATGCATTGGTTTTTTCTATGTTTATGTTCTTCCTGTTTTAAGAGGATAAAATAACATGCTACTACCAGTAGTAAAATATTGTATACCTATTATAGTTAAGGAGATTATGGGATTCTTATGATTGTCAACATTTTTTTGTTTACTGCATGACTGATAGTTATTTCCCTTTAGACTATTTGATTTGAACTTTTAGTTGTTGATTTTATCACACAATGAACCTAAAAGAATATTTAGATGAACTGTACTCCTGAATTCTGTAATCCTGTCTTTCTTCTTCAAGTGCTACCCATTTACATTCAAATGATTTTCTATCTGCACTTTTTCTTCTAGCAGATTTTCCTTGTAATTTGTCTTGGATTTGAGAAGTGCTATTGAAAGGCATTTAAAGAACAATGCAAACGTCAGGCACAATCAACATGTGTTCACAAAGTGGAAATTCTGCATAAGTAAATTGCTGTCCTTCTAAAATAAGGTTATCTGCCTAGTAGGTAAAAGGAAGGAAGTGGATATAATTTTTCTGAATTTCAGTAAGGTTTTGATACTGTTCCTTACTATATCCTTCAGGACAAGTTGACCAACCATGAGATGAGCAAGTACACAGAGTACTGGGTGAGGAACTGGCCCAATGGCACAACTCAAAGTGTTACGGAGATTGGAGTTGCATCTGACTTTGACTAGTCACCAGTAATGTTCCTCAGGGATCAGATCTGGGACCAGTTTTATTTAATATATTTATCAATGATCTAGATGCAAGAGTTGAATGCACTGTTAGTAAATCTGCTGATGAGCACTGTTGATTCTCTCAAGGGACAAGATGTCTTGCTGAGAGATCTAGATAGATTGGGGCATTGGGCTATGATTGATGGGATGAAATTTAACAAGTCCAAATGCTGGATCCTGGACCTGGAATGTAATTATGCAGACACAAGTATACATAGGGAGAGGAGTGGCTCGAAAGTAGCCTTGCAGAAAGGAATCTGGGGCTGCTGGATAACACCAGGCATGATATGAGCCAGTGGTGTGCCCTGGCAGCCAAGAGGGCAAACTCAATCCTGAGGTGCATCGAACTCGATGCATACAACCAGTTGATCAAAAGAGGTGACTATCCCTTTCACATGGGTATTTTACATATGGCATTTACAAAATCCACAGTAACAAAAACTTAATTTTGCATATTGAAAGAAATTATAAGAAAGAAAAAGACTAAATTAATGTCAATAAGAATAATTAAAAATCTGATGAAATAAAAAAAGGCTAATCAAAAAAAAAAAGTATCATAATTGAGAGAATGAGGGAACCAAAATTAATGCACCTAAAGTAATATGTTAAAAATTTCCCCAGAATGCACTTTCAATAACATACTGAGCAGCTGAGCTTTTTCATCTATTCCTCTTTTATGAAGTATTAAAAGTGTCTTCATGGTCAAATCTGGCAACAAACCTGTCCTTTCAATCTCCATTCACTCAGCCATCTCAGTTGTTTGATCTTTAGCATCAAACATTCTGAATGAAAGCAAAGGTGCACTATTCATACTATATTTCTGTCTTCACTGTCTTTGGCAAGATCTTGGACATAATCTGTAGTATAAAAATTGGTTGCATAATGTTACAAATATTTTTACTATCTTTCTTTTTCTACCTTAGTTTTCTTCTTCTCTAGCTCTGTCTTTTTTTGCTTTTGTCTTTTCATAAAGTAAGTTTAATGAATGAAGACTATCACAGTGCTGCTGTGAGCCACAGGGAAAGAACAGCTAAAAGCAAACTCTTAAATCACCTGATCCTCTACAAGTTTGCAGGGTCTTAAAGGAGCAGCCGAGACTGCCTATTGTGCAAGCTGTTTTCTTCCCTGGCCTTTTGTGTAATTTGGCTTGTTCAATCTTGAGTGAAGGGAAGATCTGACCTCAACAAGGAGAGCAGTAAAATCTACTTTTGACCTTCTCAGTTAACCTTTGGGTATAACTGATTCTGCCTCAGGGCAGGAACCAGATGACCTTTCCAGACCTTTTCTAGTATAACATTTTAAATTTTTCTCAAAAAAAGAAGTTATTACCATCTTTATTACCATCTGAAAGACCTTCAAAAAAGAAGCTTTATTTCAAAAAACTCTTAGCAGCTAAGGTAAAATGAGAAAAGTGATCATGCAAAACAAAAACCTTTCTTGAATACTGAGTGTTTAAAATACTTTAATGAATTCATATTCTACATCTCTAAGAAAATTACGCAGGTTTTTAAAGGTGACTTTAACTAGAAAAGAAAGCAGACCAATATATATTTTATATATATATGTGTGTGTGATTGTATTACTACTAGCTGAAACATAAAAACACTCAAAATTCCTTTGTGTTTTATAATGACCTTTAAAGGGACTTGCAGTCATGGTTTGGAGGCTAAGATAAGAAAATCTCCTATTCTGTTCTAACAAAATGGTAGAGAAACCAAAATGAGCAGCTACTGGTATCACAGTCAATTTCACAATTTATGGCTTTGGAGTCTTTTTCAGTCATTAAGTTTATGCAGAATTTGAGATTATAAAACAATTGTGCAGCTATGAACAACTAAAAATATAATTAATATCCCCTGAATGGCCTGTTCAGAAAACTCTGTTTGTGTAGCCAGATTTTATGCAAACAATTTTGGGTAAAAATATATGCTTATATTTCTGAAATAATATGTGCTTGCCATTTATATGGCATGAAATTATCAAAGTAAAATTTCAAATCTGAATTGTTTGATGGAACTTGTGGAAGTTTCCCACAGAAAATATAGAATATCACAAAAAGTGAATGAGCTGTAATGGAGGTTTTACATGACCCATTACAACACAAAACGCAATGGAAGTGGAGAGACCAGAGATGACAATGGTTATGAAAATCAAGAGTACGCTTATTATTCCAGGAAAAGCATCAATGTTAACCATGTTTCCTTTATGTGAAAATAGCATTGCATAAAGAATCTCAGTAGTAAATGGAGGCTTATGGTAGTGTGAAAGGGGTAAAGGAGATGGGCATCCATTTCTTATTCTAGGAAATTTTTTTTACTTTGGAATGTAAACTGGGGCATAAAGAGAAAGGAAAGGTGTAATAATGTTCAGAGACATTATTTCAAGGATGGCAACACTGAGATCTCTGGAAATTGAGGCAATGTACTACCCTAAAAAATGGTAGAGTGGATATTAGGCCTATTATATCTATATGGCTGAATCACTAGTTTTATGCTTTTCTAAATTTTTGCAGTTAGCCTACCATTTGATACAAATTTTGTCCAATAAACAGGTTATTTTTTTTAACTGAGGAAGGACCACATATTTTGGGGATTTTTCCATGTATCCTAGGTGGTTATGCAAACTGATTATAGCTTTCAATGAAAAATAAGAGTAATAACCTCCAGGCTAGATATTAACCAACTCTATAGTTTATTGTTCATTTTAAACATCCTACCTATTTCTAAACAAATCAATTTGCTTAGAATAAAGAGCCCTAATCTTCAGGCAAGTGCCAAATCAATAGAGAGATACCCCCCTAATAAAGTACAGTTGCATTCACATAAAATTTACTTCTTAGGGTTCCAAACAATTAAGTGTGAATTGTGTACACTGAAAAGAGATGAAACCATTCTTTTCCTGAATTTTTGAGAAGTTAATTTTATGTTTTACTGTATTGTATGGAATTTTCTCTTACATCTGAATCAAGTCTTGTGCATAGTATCTGGTTTCCAAATAGTGCATCATTCTTCTTTAAAATAATTCAAATTCACTTGAATTTCCATTCTCAGGTTACAAAGACAAAAATCGTTCTTCAATATGCTTCATAAGTTAATCAAAATTTTTATTTTTGAAAAAAATATCCATGACAGAGACCAAATTGTTTTTTCTGCCAAATGCATGCTGAAATTTTGGAATCATCAGTATACACCCATATGGAATGCTTCAGAAAAAATTGTTTTCCTATTTTCTTTCATCTTCACTGTTATTGGTGTGGAGTTTTTTAGCCATGCCTGATTTTTCATTGAAGAGTTCAATTATTTATGTGTAGTTATTAGGAAGTCTTTTTTGATTTTTTTCCCCCTCAAAATGGAAGAATCACAATTCAAAACAACGAAAAGCATAGTTATAAAAAAAATTATAACTCTGAGTTTCTCACTGAATGAAGTCTCAACAATACCTTCAAGGAGGAAAAGGGTACTTTATTTCGGTACAAAGAATTAACACTTAGCAAAGTTGAATTCATTAATCACATTGAATGGTTTCATTTGTTAGACTACACCTGGACTGTTGCATCCAGTTTTTGACTTCTATTAGTGGAAGAATGAGGATTTGAATAAACGAGAGTGAGTTCACGTAATGCCACTAGGACATGGTAGCTCTCCTGTGAGAAGTGGAGGGAGCTCAGTTGAAGCCAATCTGCAAGATAGACAAAAACAAATCTATAAATAATTCTTGGGATTTTAAAAAGACAAGCTTTTGCATGATCAGGAAATAAATTTATTAGGCTGCTTAGTTTGTGAAAATTAAAGATTTGAATTCAGAGAGTGGTTTGGGTTATAAGAGACCTTAGAGATCAGCTGGTTCCAGCACCCCTGTTGTGGGAATCCAACCTAGCCTTGAACACTGTCAGGGAACTGACATCCGCAATTTCACTGGGAGACCTTTTCCAGTGTCTTCCCGTCTGCAGAATGAAGAATTCCACTGGACCTGGAAGAACTCTTTACTTTTAAGTAAAATGTGTCAACACGATTAGAGCATATATTCAAAGGGGAAAAATGAATACTTGTATAAAAGGGCTTTTCAATATGGATAATCATGTGAAGAGGGATTTAATAAGAAGATTAAAAAGAAGTGTAAAAGGGATTCATTAAGAAGAACAGAGGCAAAAAGAACAGGGAAAAGGGATTCATTAGGAGAATGCCAATATCTCAGAGTTTGAAGACACTAAGAGTAAATAAGAGTAAATATTTTAAAGGCTTTACCCTAGTATCAGAAACTAAAACATAAACTAGTTTTTTTTACATACTAATCTTCATACATTATTATTTTCATAGGCAAAGAGGAGAAACTAGGTAAGGATGTTTCTTTATACTTGGAATTAGAAACCAGCAAAGATGATCTAGAAATGGCCACAATTTTAAATTAATCCTATCATCAATAGACTTTGGTTTGGATTTGTGTTGTTTGGGATTTGGTTTTTTGTTGTTAATTTTGGTTTTGGTT
>VXBQ01001130.1:1156381-1184627 GCA_013400175.1 Phainopepla nitens | reverse complement strand
TTTGTTTGTTTGTTTTTAATTTGAGCAACATTGTTATGACAAGATACATTATCTGCTTCAAATGTGAAAATCATAACACAAATTCTGGAATACTTCTGGTATGGAAGTTTGAAGCAAAATCGTTATTTTTAAATGTGAAAGGTTTAGGCTTTGATAATGTGTTCAAGTCAACTGAATGAATTAGGATATGGTTTTGCAAATCTAGCAGAAGCCATTTAAAGGTAAACTGTAAATCTGGTGGTAGTAACTTTGGTGAACAAATGTAGTACACAGATAAAAAGCAGTAGAGAAAGCTCATGATCCAAGTAGATAATTTGATTATAAAGCTAGGCAAAGCATTAGAGCAGATTCTGAACAAGAACTAATTTGGGTCACAGAAGTAAATTGAACTACAATACAAAATGATTTTATCTGATACAGATTGTGTCAAACTAACTTAATATCTTTTTAGATAACTGACTTCCTGGAGAGGCTAATAAAGTAAAGCTAGTCTACTCAGACTTAAGGTAAAAATTTGATAAGATTTCTTGAAGGAAAATTAGCATTAAACATTGTGATTGCAGAGATTAACACAGGGTGTGAAAGAAGCTTGTAGAAGGGACACTATCCCCAGCTATACTCAAACAGCAAGACAGGCTGAAGGAAAATTAGCAGAGACCTCTCAAGCATCAATGTTGGAAATGAGCAGATATACTGTATTTGTTTATGGCATTGAAATGAAAACTAGTTACACAGTTGAGAAATAAACTCCAGGGTTCTGAGTTGGCATCAAGAGAATCTGTTCATTCTAAGGAAAGGAATCACTCAAACGTAATGCAATTTAACACCACAAAGTTCAAATATATATTTTCAAGAATTAATAATAAAAACTTGCTGCAAAAGGAACATTGCCAATCTGATGTGAGGAAATGGGTAAAATATCTGGTGATATTTGTTGGAGTTGAGTATGAACTGCCAGAATGATGTAGCCTTTAAACAAGGCTACTGTTGTTGTAGAATGCATTGAATGACACATTCTTCTAAGTGAAAGTGGAATATAAATAACACTAACCAAGGTATCAGCAAGGCCTCATCTGGAACATTGTGTACATCTCTAATCATTTCTCTCAGGAGTGATTAATTTAAATTGGATGAGATTTAGAGAAGAGATATGAATAAAGTAATGGAATATTTACCTTACATAGAAAAGATTAAGAAGATCTCTGTTTGTCTAGCCTTGCTGGGGAAGGTTAAGAGGGGATATAATGACTTTTTATAACTACATTGAGAGGGAATATATCAAGGAAAGAAAAATCCTTTAATTTTAAGAATAATATTAGTACATGACAAATAGTTATGAATAAGTTTAGACTGGATATTATATAAGGTTTCAGATCATTTGGCAAGTGAACTTCTGAAGTAATCACCTGAATCTCTTGGTGAGGCGCAGAATCAAAATTGCTTTAAAGTGCAGTTTGTTAAGTGTGTCAATTTGTTAAGCATTGGAAAAAAATTCCCAGAGACAAGACTACTTTGTAAAATTGTAGTTTACTGCCTCTGTATTTGAAAATACAATGAAATGTTGGGATTTTTTATTGTTATTTTTGAGATCTTTTTTCCAGGCCATATGTGTTTTATTGCAGAAGGTAGATTTCAGCTGCCCGTTTACAGTGTGGATTAAATTGATTCTCCAACCTGGAGTCACTATGCTTTTTTTTCAAGATTGGATAGTCAATGACTGGTAAGGATTACTTTGTTTATTCTTGATTGTTGAGAAAGATTTCGTTTAAGTAATAGTTTAAATCAAACTGTTATGAATTATATTCATAAATACTTGAATTGACTTAGTTTAGCCTTGATCTTTCCCCTTTCTATAGCTCATTGGAGATGTAGAATTTTGTGGTCTTCTACTATATTTTGCATTTATTTAAGGTATTGAGGCTTTGCAGTGGTGGTGGTGTTGCTTTATGATGTAATTGTTTTGGAGCCCTTCCATACTCAGCATCTAAAGTATATTAGTTTTTCCTAATTTTAAGTATCTATATACCTGAGCAACTAAATCTTGAAATCTTGACTGTCTTTTAGTCTGTAGAAAGAAACAGGAACCTCCAGACAATGTTTTATATGATTTAATTTATCATAACCACCTTCTAGACAATTTGAGCAGAGTCTCTTTTATTATTTTGTGCTTGAAATATCAGAAGGATAGGGCTGAAGACCCAGGAGGTTCTTCCCACAGCTATTCTAAGTGCTGCATTCCTAAGCAATAGAACAGTAACTTGCCCTTTGTTTCAACAGAGAGAAAGAACCTGAGTATTAACTCATGTAGGATCGTGTAAGAGACTATGGAGGTGGACAATATTGGGCAAGTAATAAAAATAGTTAAAGCAGGAAAGTAGATCATTGGAATGTCTGCAGCACCCTGCTGTATATTGCTCACGCTCTTTGAAACTATCACAAAGCTTAATCTCATAGTAATTTATTTCTTTCTTTCACAGTCCTTTTAATTGGTTATGTGATATAATCCTGAAAAAGCTAGAAGAGATAGAAGGGCTGCCTGGCATCATAAAAAGTGAGACTTGCCCAATTGGGCTGTACACTTCACTTTATTCTTATCTTCCCTGTCTAGTAACTAGTCTGTCCATTCAGTAATTACAGACAAGGGACAAAATGTCTGAAGATTTGAAATTTCTAAGAATATTAAGAAACCCAGATATGATAGGACATGAGATAAAAATCCAAATCAGTGTCTTTAGTTAGAAAATCAATTGTAACTCAACCTCTCATCTATTTTATAAGACAGCCTCAATGTTTTCAGTGTATATTGCTCATTGTATTTCCATGTACTGGGTTTGGATGGGATAAAGTTTGGAGATAAATTTTTTCAGGTTGGCCTGTATGATGCTGTATTTTCAATGTGTGGCTAAACCAGGGCTGATAACACACATCAGTATTTTGGCTACTGATGAGCAGTGCTTGCACAGTATCAAGACCTCTTCTGCCCTCCCACCCACTGGCTCCCAAAGGCAGAAAAGTGGAGGTGGCTGAGAGACTGGAAGTGAACAAGGTCAAGGCAGCTGACCCAAACTGACAAGAGGGATGTGCAATATCATATGATGTTGCACTCAGCAATAAAAACTCAGGGAAAGAAGGCTAAAGGGGGGACATTCATGGTTATGGCATTTATCTTACCAAACAACTGCTATACATTTGAAAGCCCTACTTTCCAGTGGTTGTATTTCTGCCTGCTGAGGGGCAGAACTGAATTAATTTCTCTTTCTGTTTTAGCAGCAAGCACAGCTTTTGCTTTTATTATGAAATTGTTATTAGCTTCATCCACGAATTTCAACTTTCTTCTATTTTTTGTCTCCATCACCAGTAAGAGGAAAGTGAGTGAAAAGGAGAATGGGAGTTTGACTCACCAGGGTCAATCCATCAGATCCTAAAAGTAATGCATTCCTCTGAATCAACTATAGCTTTATATTGACCAACTGACAGAATACATGAAATGGAGACCTGGAGGGAAGAGCAAACTGCCAATGAGAGAGAGACAGAGGTGAGAGTACTGGAGGAGAGAATATCAATTCACTGTCAATAAACAGAACTGACTCAGATACACAAATTTTATTACTTATTTATCTACCCAGTTGAACCTGTGTTCTAGCTAACAACTTCAGCTAAACAGCACAACCTTAAAAAAACCAGGGAAAATAGATTCTAATTTTATATACACGTGTAGTTATTAATGGGACTGATATCAGAATAAATTCAGTCTTCAAAATTGTAGGAACAGTTATTTGTTTTCCAGTCCATTTAACAAATATTTGCATTAAACCCGCCCCCCAGACCAAAAAAAAAAAAACCAAAAAACTGGATACATCAAAATACTTCTAAAAAACTTAGTTTAATTAATCATATTTACTTCCATTTTATGCTAAAAAAAAATAAGAGGAAGCTCGTAATAGAAATGCACACCACAAATATTTTATTACTTGAAAAGGATCATTCTCCCTAAGTTTTCTGAAGTTGGAGTGAAGTTAGAGTGGATATTCTGAAACCTAAAGAAAAAATATCTGCTAAGAACTCAAAAACAAACCAAAGAGATACTTGAAGAAAGCCATCAGCCCTGAAAAAGATACTCTCCCTTACACCATATCCTGCAGAGAAGGGATGGCATTACCATGCGTAGCAAACTACAGAGTATTTCTTGTACAAATTAAGAATTATATTCTAAAACAATAGTATTTGTGATCATCAATAACCAAGAACTTATGAACACAAACACATGAAGAATCTAACAAATGCTCCAAAGTTATCTCTAGATTTCCCAGAGTTGCACTTGACCAGCAATCTGGATATTATTTAGCAGCAGCAAGTTCTTACAAAGTCTTTTGTTAAACTTCCAACTAAAGAAAGTGATCCTTATAATATACTGCAAATTAAATGTGTGTTAAGTCTATTATTTTTAGTTTCTGCTTATGCTGAACAGCTGGTTTTCCGACTCCTTGCACGGACCCTCTGAGGAATCCAGACCTATGCCCAGCTCTACTTCACCATCTTTTTCAGATAAAATGAGTTTCAGCCGGTTCTTTGATCTAACTTCAAGTGGAAGGCCAAAGCAGACAAGATTCAGGGGAAATCTGTTTAAGTAATTCATGGTACTTGTCCTTGGTATCTCTAAAATTGTGATAAAGTCTTTCCTTCCTAGTGAGGGAAAGAAGGAGCAGAAGAGATGCTGGGTGATATTTCAACAGCCTGTGGGCTGAGGTGATGAGATGTGGAACCAAAGCCAGTGGAGCATCATGGATCTCCTGCTTTTGACCCATTTGGTCTTCTGACTGCAATAGCATCTAAAGGCGGGGTGATCTGGGGAGGAGAGGAGGCAAAGGAAAAGCTGATAATGTATTTACAAACACTTACCATCTCAGAAGTCTAATTTCACAGGAATGTAGGCGTAAAAAGAACATTTTGCATGTTTGATAGAGGCTTAGGTTAGTATCCAGGTTATCTGGGGTCTGTTTCTTTTGCTCAGAATTATTTGTGCAAACTGCTTAATCCTTTGATTTTTCTCTGTCTGAGGCACAATGGGGACACCCTTGTTAATAAGACCTTGTTGCGACTCCTGGTGTGTAGCAATGCAAATGTAATTTTCACTGCAGATCTTTTAAGTCATCTAGCAAATAAAAAAATAAAAAACCCAGAATTATTTCTGATCAAATGTATATAGATATACACCTAACTATGATTAATTTGCTCTAGTCTTATGCCTCTGGTCTTGACACAGTAAAAGATTATACATTTTCTTCTATCCGGATGTTTTGCTTTCTATTCTGTTCAAGTGTAAGCACAAAGAGGATATGTTCTGCTTTTACTTACAATACTATATATATCAAAACATTCTCACAAAACTTAAATTATTTCCTCTGAGTTTTTAAATATCAAAACTTCAGGGGAGAAGGGAGAAAATGGATGCCCTTTTAACATCATTGTGCAAATGCTATATTTGCACTTAGTTATGACTAGATTTTAGCTTTTTATTTTAAACTCAGCTTCAGATTCTCTAAAAGTTCCCAATTTACTGTGGAGCATGATTACATCTGAATATCTGACACTTTTTTACAGAATGAAAATATAATTTTTGCCTTCTTCTATAAACATGTCTATATTATTCATGACATTCCCCAACTAATATTTTTCACTGATAGGCATATTATGGGTATTTTTCTTACTTCTTATAGCTATCATACTCTTTCATCCAGTTTGAAATCAGGTTTAATGAGGGAAAATAAGTCCTATTTGAAGTGTAATAATAAAAAGTTTTATGACATAAAGTCTCTGCACTTACTATTCATTATAATGAGGTGATTCCAAACTGTGGAAAAATGTATGTTTATTTCCATCAGATGATGAGGATGAATTTTCTGAAAAGCAAAACTCCTCTTGTGTAAAATAATAAGTTTATGAATCTAGCTTTGTGTTTGATTATACTTGTATTTATATGTGTATCTAATAATGCTTTTCTGCTTGTTGCGTAGGATATTTTCTAGTCACTCGAAAATATAGTTGAGGTAAATGCTTTTGTAAATCCATGTTATATATTAAAATGCTCAAAGTATTGTTTTTCTGAATAATTTAAAAGATTATTGAAAAGTGATCCTCTTATCACTACTAATAAATTTCCCCTTGGTGAATCATTACTAATTCAGATCTGTCTGTTAGTAGAACATTGGTATTTAAATTCATGCAAATATTTTAATTAATTCTCACTTATTAAACACCTGGTTTATTAAAGAACAAACAACTAGATAATTTTCAGTTAAATCTGTCTGTGGGATTTTATTTCTTAGAAAGGCTTTGTGCTGCCCTGAAGAACAGCCATGCAGAAGGTAGGAGTCAAGTCATGTAAAACTTGATTTGGCATCTACATTTGAAAGTGAAAACAAATATTATATTTATTAGAAGCTGTACCCTATCTGATAATGAAGAAGAATATACAAATAACTGTCTAATTTATTTCAGACACTAAAATGATACATTAAAGCAAAAATTGTGATGAAAACACAATCTTCAAATATAATTTCTGAGGTCTTACTGAGATTGACAGAGTGTTTGTGCCAAAAGCTACAAATAAATTACTGAAATTGTTTGTGTCCACAGAACATTTTGGGGTTACAGAATATACTTTAGCTCAGAGCTTGTTTTTCCATCTAAATATTTCACATTTCCAAGCATATTTATAGGAAATTAATTCATTCTGATGTCACCATAACCAAATGACCTAACTTTTAATTTATTTTCTGGTTACCCAGAGCCCAAGCATATTATTTTTCTTCACAGAAAGCTCACCTTAAAAACCTGTTCTTATCCAGAAATATACTGGTACTACTTAGGAAAACTGTGTTTCTAGAAAAGTCTAAAATTGGCCCACTTCCAAAAATTCTGCAGTGTTGTTGAGATATGTTTGTAGTACTGTCTGTTAACCTTCACAGGGGAGAGCTTCAGATCTGTTCATATAAAATATGAGGCAATGGCAAGCTCCAGTAATGTCTGACCCCTTTCTTCAAGGGCAGTAACAAGCCTGAAGGGCTTTTAGGGCTTTAGGGCTGTAAGGTTTTTAGCTTTGGGGATTTTCTTTTCAGCTTTTTGGGGTTTAGGGTTTTTTGTTTTTTTTTTTTTTTTTACTGCCCCAGTACTCCTGGTAACAGGCTAAGTAATTTTTTCCAATACTAAAAAATAAACTTCATATGAACTTCATGTAGTAGTGGATATACTCAGTTTAAAAACATGGATAGCTCTCATCTAAAGATTCCCAAAGCTCATATCCTCTAAGTGATAACAGGTGTCAGAGTCTCATCTTTTAGTGATAACAGGTGTCAGAGTCTCATCTTTTAAGAAATGAAGATCATTTCTGAGGAGCTCTGTAGGAGATATATATGCAATGAGCATGAATGCTCAAAATCTATTAAAGTAAATGAGAAAAGTCTCACAAGGTACAGTGGGTTTTGTACATAACAGGTAAGGAGAGGTCTTTACAGAAGGTAAAACCTTTGGCTTGAGGAGAGCTCTGACATTTCTAAGCTGTTGAGAATTTGCACAATAATATTCAAAGGAACTTAGGGAGCAGCCACTGGAAAAGGTTCAGTATTTATTCAGCCACTTGACCTCTAATGGAATGTTATAACTTCCCTTTCTCTCCTACTGTATTTTCTTACATGTTTTATTTGTAAGATGACATTTTTTCTATTTGTCCTGATTTTAAAATCATATAGACTCCAAGGGTAGAAATATATGTGAAAGTAAATAGTTTTTTAAACTCTAAATTCTGCTTTCATAAATACATCCTACAAAAATCCTCTCTTGTACTGTTGAAGAATGCATTTAAAATGAGATGAGACATGCAGAGTAGAAATATTCCCAGCTCTGCACATTATAGAGGAGATAGAAATAACAGACATTTCTATAAAGATTCAAACATTGCTGAGAGGATAGAAAGCTAAAGTAAGTCACCTCTCTATAGAAGCATCAGTACCATTTATATTGCTGTCAAATAGCTCTTTACTGAAAAATCTGTAAGAAATCCCTAAAGTCTGAAGTAAGAAGTCCCTGATGTCGAAAGTGATTCTGACCACCAGCGGTCTTGGAAGAGGAAAGGACAGAGTAATCATATTAAGGGAACTTTGAGCAAGGACAGCATAAAACATGGAAAACACATCTACATCCTTTAAGATATCTCCAGAGAAGTGATTTAATTGAAAAAAAAAAAAAAAGGTAAAAGATGGGATTGAAACCCACAAAAAGGATGCAATCGATCCTTCTATGGGTTGCTGAGAGAAAAGCTAGACACAGCTCTAGAGACAGTGCAGTTCACAGTCTGTTGAGCACCCAAGATGAAGATAGTCCAAGACAAGACAAAGGCAGTAAGAGAAAATAATTTGCTAAGTTAATGGCACTGAGTTCAGGGACAACATAGGTAGGGTCTCTTTTCTCACCTCTCTTCACTTTTGCTTATGAAGAAAGATATTTTACATTAAAAATACCCAACAAACCCAAACTAAATGCTGTTACGATCAGTCCTTGAAAACATTGCAACCTCTGTAGCTTTGCTGTCTTGCTTTCTTCATCATTTTTCCTCTTCAATCTTCTAGTTTATATCATCCTAACAATGCTTAGTGCAATAGACAGAGTGTCATTTGGAATAGAATGTCTGACTATGTTCACACTATTGAACTACTCAAAAAAATTCTAAGAGTTAAAAGAAAGCCACAGAACAGTAATGAGTAATCATTTAGAAATGTTAAAAAATGTAAAAATGTAAAAGTGCTTAGTGAAAAATTTGTATTTAAAATTCTGCTGCGCAACAAAGCAAAATTTTGTGCTATCGGGAAAGCTAAGATCCATCTATAATTAAAAAATGTAGAGACAATACATCTTAGCTGCAAACCCATGTATTAGAACTTACTGTTTAATTATAATATGAATAGTCCACCTACTAGACCATTTTTGCTCTCTCTCTCTCTCTCTGGCAATAGCAAATATAAAAAGCTGGCCACCTATTTTCTGTTCCTTGTTTTGAAGGGCATAGTTTCTATTTACAAAATAGTTCTGAAGTTATTATTTTTAATAGCCTTTTTAAAAAGTGTAGAATTTGGCTGAAAAGCCAAATCAATTTTAAATTATTTTCAATCCATTGGTTGACATCCTCCAAGTATTCAGCAATGTTAGCGGACACAGCCAGTCTAGTTCATTACATAATTCTTTCTTTAAATATTAAGTGGCACATATAAATATCTACATAAATACATGAATTTTTTACAATGGAATTTTTAGAAAAAGTCCTGAGTCATGAAAACACTATAGCTTTATTAATATTTAAGTATTTCAATTAAAGGCCAAGGTGACTAATTTGTAGAATGGAGAAATGGGATGTTTCTTAAAGGATACCATTCTCCTTAGAAATACTGTGTGCTTCCTTGAACACTTAACATCATGATCAGTCTAGCCTTAGAAGATATAAGATAAAAAAAGAAGGGGTTATCGAGTTGTCATTGCCTAAATAGCAAAACTGAAAATATGTAATAAAATTGCACAGTATTTTTTTATATTTAAAAGCAGTATAACAGTCTGGTTCAGACAGTTCATTCACTTGAAGTGAAATCATGTCTTCTGAAACACCAAAATGTCCAGTCTGCTGTAAGACTGCATTTTGTGTGGACTCAAAATTCCCATTCCCATTTTTATATCAGGAATATAAAAGAATCATTACACTCTTCTCTGTTCTGTACTGACCAGTTAATAGTCTTGATTATCAGTAAATCTATAACATAAATCAGATTTATCTGACCAAACCACAGTTATTCCTAGTTAGACAGCTAGTCTAGACTAATCTTCAAGGCTTTCTTTATCCCCTCTGGAGTAGCCTCTTTCCTTTGGACACTTCATCATGTTTTATATTAAGTACCTAAAACCATAGAATAGAGAGATATTCACTTGCTATTACATGCAGAAAAACCATTTGTGACTAGTTTAGATTTCTACATCCTATTTTTTTGACAGCTGCTGTTGGGTCAGGCACATCTTCATTCTTAGCCTTTCTTCACAAGATCTTTTAAAAACACCTTTTTTGAGAGAACAATGAAAACATTAAGAATATGAATGAGTAATCATTGGAAATATTATTACAGTGACCACTTTCCAGTAAAGTGATGGTTATTACGTTTTGTAGGCTTGTAGGCTAAGGCTCTTCCTTTTTTACCATTCCAAACGTAAAAGTGAGTTTCCTTGCCAAAGATCAACAGGATTACAACAACTGCCTTAGGAGAGAATTGAGAAAAGCTTTTGAGCAGTGAAAAACTTTAAGTGATTATATTTTTCACAACCAAGAGAAAAGGTAAAACAAATCCAGTACCAGAAGGCAAAGAAAAGTTCAGAGTTCTTTCACCAAAATCTCAGTGTCTGTTTTTTTGTCTCATATCAAAGAACTGCTCAGGAAAGTCTGTGCTACAGGAATAATGTATGTCTGACTGTTAAATCTGGGAATACTAGTCAAGGCTCCCCCCTCATAGTTGAAAAATATCTAAAAAATTACTCTTTATATACATTATTTAATCAATAAAAAAATTCGACTAGAGTATTAGGAAGAAGTTGCTATACAAAGGAACTCTAAAGAAAATAGGAAAGGGAATTGGTGGAAAGGACTGAATTCAGTATTGCTACTGAAAAGTTTACTGAATAACTATGTGCTTTGAACTTTTTCAGTTTCCTTTGTAGCTGAAAATAACTGGACAAAACTACTTAATCAGCTAGTGATTCTTTCAAGGTGTTCTTTTCTGTTACAGAGCTGATTAACCTGTAATGGACATTTTTGTTCAGAAAGCAAATTTCTAAAAATTATGTCTTTTGAGGATCAGACCTGTTTTGTCCCCTGCTTGGCCTTCTCTTCATATTTGTTAAAGAGATCTGAAAAGAGACAATGTTTCAGCTGCTTCAATAACATTCAACAGTGCAACACTTCAACAGGCTCAGTTCTTAAAAATAAAAGTTTCCAGGTTTAGAGTTTATAAATGGCAACAGAAAAGTGCACTAAGAAAAGCTACAAAAAAGCAGGAACTATGACGGAATTAGAACTTCAAAGTTTATCTTAACCTTCAGGGTAGCTTTTAATCCTCATCTAAATATGTGGTTTTTGTTCATGTCCCTGAAGTTCTCAAAGGATTCTCTGGAGTGAAAACTGCAAACAGATTTGAATTAGAAGTTTGTATCCTGGCAAGTCTAAAAGAAATTACATCATGCACATAGCTCAAACCATGGTTTTTATGCCTGCAAATTTTGCATTTGTTTGGAGAAAGTCTTTGTCGCCCAGACCTTTTAGAATATGAGGNAAAAAAAAAAAAAAAGGCAGTCCTACCATCCAAATACAAGATTTGGCATGTATTTGCCAGATGAAAGCAGGCAGGATCTATTATTAAAAAATCAAATCTGGTTGAAACAGAATGCTCACAAATTAATTTTCTTTACATTTATATCTCAGTGGCATTGTTTTTATCAGCTGCAAATCACCAGAAAAAAACTGGAGGAAAAGGAGAGAGGACAAATGAAAAGGGAATGCTAAAATCTTTCAACTGTCTTACACCTGCTTTGATTGATTTTCTAGTTAAGCATATCGCTTCTGCTAAATTACATGTGTACTGCTTATCAGTTACTACTCATGAATAATTAATATTGCTCATAAATCAGGATTTCAATTATAAGGGACATTTGCTTACATTTTAAGACTTGTATCAAAATGAGGTTTGCATGACTGCCTGGATGCCAATATCTAAATACTCTGTACATTACAATGACTCTGAGCTCTTCTCAATTCCCAAGAGTTTCTCTAAGGTTCTCCCTGCGTAGATTTGGGTTGATAAGCCGCTTAAGGTCATCTTTGCTCAGGTTAAGATCAATACTGTCAGATCATCTGGCCATGGTTACAGCAGGACAGTATATGAGGCTACTTTACTAATGCCTGCATTTCTAACTAGGTAAAAAATTCATGCCCTTAAATAAAAATAGTTGTATTGCTATGGTCCTATCTATTGCTTCTCTTCAGTCCTTGAGACAGTGATGCTTCCCTTTTTTCCCTGCACTTAGTGACACATTTTTACTAATTTCAAACAGCATCAAACAGCAAATGTTGTCTTTTCTTGTGGTATAATCTGAAAGAAATATATACATAGATTTGTACAGAAGAGGTTGGCCACTGGGCTGTTGCAGAAGCAAAGTAATTCCCTGAGGAGACTGTGGGTTGCAAAGCTCCTTAGATTGGGTAACACCAACAGAAAGACCCATTAGTATAAGAAATTGAGAGAATAAATTCTGGGATGACCTACAGATAAGGCCAGGTGAAGAGTTTTCATGACCCTCAAACTACAAAGCATTATCTCTGGTCCTGGAGTTATAATAGCCAAATGCTTAGATCTTTCCACCAGCAGAGAGATGGTGATGAGCCACTTTAGTAAATGGCATAAGAACATCTTGACATTTTTTACATGGCTGGTTGTTGCTCAAAGAAGCTGCTTCCATTTATTTGTTTGTTGTTTTCTTTTCTTTTTCCCCCTTTGGTAATCTGATTTATTAATGCCAGCTGTAATCAGACATTATGACCAAAAAAAAAAAAGTCAACATTCAATGGGTAAAATTAACACAAAATTATGTTCTCTGACAAGATCCTTACAAATGTTTGTAAACTCCCAATTTTCCTCTGGAACTGCAGCAACCCTATTGTATGACAGTTATAAAAGGTATATATAAACCCCCCAAAATATTTTGAATATGACTCACAAAAGTTTTGTAAAGCCCATAGTCTTTTAAGCAGGTAAAGGATAAGGTTACATGTAAGTTCTTGTTAAGTGTTTGTTAGCAATAAGTGGAAAAGGCATTCTTCCCTGAACTAGCCCAGTCTTCCAGCCTCACAGTGGTCATACTGTTTACAAGTGTGATCATTAATTCACATTATTCCAAGGTTGCCATTGAATTTCTCTGCCAGAAACCTTTCCAGTCAGGTACCTTCAGGAGAGCATAAAAATTATTGGGAAGGCAAAATGGATAATTAGGGGACTAAAAGGAGTTCAAGCCTAACCAGTATTGAAGAAAGTACCCAGGAAAGGTAGGAAAATCCATATACAAACCTCTTTTATTTTACCTTCTCTGAAGTTTGCAGCACTAGGAACTGGAACTATCTCATAATTTTAAAATGAAAGTAACTGCTGTAAAAATGTATCACAAGAAAAATAGAATTATCCATATGAAGGCATAGAAAAACAGTGGCACTGACATTATGTAAGCAGTGTGACCAATTTATTGAGTTATAAGCACAAGGCAGAAATGGCATTACCATACCTCATTGTTAACTTGAGGACAGAATGAAACACATAAAAATTTATCATTCTGTAATATTTATCTAAATTGTTACCGAGCACAGTACTCACTGACAACAGATCAAGGGTGTTGGAAGCATTAGTGTTATAGCAAAAACATAAACTTATTAGTCTTTTAACTTTCTTCTTTCATAAAATCTTATTTAATGGTAATAGAATAGAAGATGATGTAGAGGACGGTAGGTCAAAGACAACAAGAAGCAGTCAGTGCTGAGGAATCAAGGCAAAAATATTTGGAAAAAGTCTAGAAAATTGAACTTTTCTGGGCATATAAACCTGATCTACTTAAACCTGCATAAATACATATGCAGAGAATCTATAGATATTTCTTTAAAAAACTGTAAGAAATTGACTTTTACTAATAAAACATGGCAGCAAAACCAGATACAATATCTCTATATATAACTTTACTATTTCTATATTTAATTGCAAAAATTGTATTAAAACTGTGAATGTAATAAAAATACTTGATATGCTATAAAACACTTGGAATCCAATTTTGTAGGAGGAAGATCAAACGCATGATACAATTTTATGAAAGCAATGTAGCTAACAGCAGTTAGTGCTGATCCCAGGGACATAAGATATCCTTGTCCAGGTGCTAAAATCTTCCTTCAAAACAGTTCTTTATAGAGGGAATTGTGCTGAAGGACTAATTCTATTTTTACTTTCTTACTAATCAATATTGTTTCTTCTCATTTCTTTCCTGAAGGTAAAAAAAAAATCTCCTGGGTTGTGGATAATTACAATGGGCAAAGCAATCGTGTGCTGGTTTATTGCTCAAATAATAAAGAAATAATGCAGGATAGCAATAAATACCATTACATTAGTTGTGCTTTGCACAGTAGCAACATTTCCAATAAAAGTTGAAGGTTTAAAAACTTAAAACTGATCTGAATCGCCCATGAAGAGCAAGTCAGCTGTTCTAAATTTAAGGAACAATTTCTTTTGAGAAGAACCCTGGGAGAGTAAAAAATGCATCTCTTAATGTTTGTCAAGGAAATTCAACAAAACCTGCAAATGTAACATAAAAATTTTTAAAACATATACAATGGATTTAGCAGCCAGAACTTGAAAATGTATGATTCTACATTCTGAGGTGCCTAAATACAGCTAACATGCTAAATATCTGCTCCTCTAACATTTTTAAAATCAGATTAATCCAAAATGAGATTGGATATTTCCAATAATCCTTCTGAGACAAAAGTTTGTCCCTATATTGTCTGCTCTTGCTCGAAGAGGATCCTGGGAGAATTAATATGAAGGCTAAGTAACACAGTCTTAAGTTACACAGAAAGGAGTGAATTCCTAGCATTCTCCTGGAAATTCGTGGTGACTAATGTTGACAGAATCACAGAATCTTCCGAGCTGGAAGCCACCCACAAGGATCATCGAGCCTAACACTTAAATGAATGGCGCATCCAGCGATCAAATCTACAATCTTGGCATTATTAGCACCATGCTCTAATCAACCGACCTAATCTCAGTGGCCTGCTTCATCAAGTCATAGAACTGACCATGCAAATTCTTTTTATTAATTATTTTGAATGATAAATACAGGGACAAAGAGATAACCACCATGAACATCAAAGTTTAGAACTTTAATAATCTGTAAATGTGCAGGTGAACTTCACCTGTAAGTCCTTTGGTATCTACTAGATCCTGGGGAACAGCTTACATAAACCAATGTTTGATGGATTAGTATCAACACTGTGTAATTTAAAGTAGCTTTCATGTTGGGAAAATGCCAAAAAATATGTAATTTCCAAGGAGTATAGTGAAAATCAAAAGGATAATTACTATATTTCAGTTCCCTTACTCTAGTGTATTCAAAAAGAAGGCACTGATATTTATATCTATATTAACTGCTTAGTAACAGACGTATTCAGCTGCACACATTTCTAAGACAGGAATAGTTAATACAACCTGGTTAAAAATTAAAATGTCTAGAGGAATAAAGAAGGCTATATTGATTTCATTTTAGAGAGATTGGAAACATTTGATGTTTATAAAAGTTTAATTTTTTAATCCATCCCTATTTCATCAACTCTACTGAAAATCAGTTTCTTTAAAAACAATTTTCACCACTTACATTGACTTGCTAGTATTAAATTTTCTCAGTAATTTTTTCCAGTAGTGTTTCAAAGTCTTCCTAACATTCACTCATCATAAGCTTCTATGTCCCTTATTCAGACAAAAGGTCTCTGGAAATGATGATTGTTTTGTAATCCTCAAAAGGCAAAAAAAAGAAAAAAAAAGGCAGCTCACTCAGGCAGTCTCTTCACTTTATATAAGACTGTTCAGATTCAAGAAGACCATGGTTACTGTTCCTAACAACAGCTGTAAATCTCAGAGAATTAATATATAGATGTCTTCATTCATCACAAGTGAGAAATCAGTTGTCAGAATGGTCAGTACTGTTTCCTTAGTGTAACTTGATTTAATGCCACATCACTTAAGGTCAAGGAAATTTAAAGGCTGCCCTGAAAACAAGTGTGCTTACTTTCTCCAGAATTGTTGGAATGCAAAGCTTGCAACAGTCACCAATGTCCCCATAAAGAGTTGGTAGAGAAGAATTATTTGGCTTTTTGTCTGCTTATTGCTTGCTTATTTTGAAGGAAACTATAACCACTCTTTCTGTAAAGGAAGAAAAAGATGATAAAGTTTAAAATGTCAAATGGCAGAAAATCCTATGGCTACTCATAATTTGGAAAATTCATACTGGGATATTTTTTGTTGTTCATCCAATTTAAAGACTTCACCCTTAGCCTACCCTGTAGCTAGTTCCCTAAATATTTCAAAAACATCTGACCTTTACATGGATATTGCCTGGATATTTACATGGATCTTCATTCATACTGACATACACTCCTTCCCAAGTGCAATATATTTTACTATGCTTTTCTGATTTTATACACTTATTTACAAATTCTTCTTGAGATATTAAAGATCTAATTAGAGCCATTTCTCAGATGATCTTTGAGCTTGTTAGTAAAAATAATTAATAACTATCCTTAATTAGCATCTGGTTTTAGAGAACTTTGCTTTCTTTAGCTTTTCTTAAAATTTCTTTGGTGAGGAACTAGAGTTCAGATGTCATTTAAAAACTGCAGTCCAGCCTCTTGAGAAATCTGAAAATATTTTGTCCAGATGCCAGGGTTTAAAAATCTGTTTCGTTTCATTGTTACATCTTTATCACCTTAATTCACCTATTTTCTGTTAAAGGGTTAATTGTGGAATTACAAACATGATATGAAGGTATCATATTAATTTTCTCAACATTGATGTAGCTTCAGAATTGCAAGTAGGGCAAGTATGCATAAAATCTTTAATCTTCATAGGAATCTAGTTTTGAAAAGGTAAAAAAAAAATAAAAATCACTTCCAAACACTAGATTACATAACAATAAGAAAAAGTATTTATATTTAAGGCTATGTTGCTTTTCTATAGCCCATTTTTTATAATATGGTACTTTTATTAATATTTTTACCATACTAATAATTAGTAACATTGTCTGAAACACTGTGA
Source organism: Phainopepla nitens (assembly GCA_013400175.1). Taxonomy (NCBI): domain Eukaryota; kingdom Metazoa; phylum Chordata; class Aves; order Passeriformes; family Bombycillidae; genus Phainopepla; species Phainopepla nitens. Next base: position 1,167,705 of record VXBQ01001130.1, on the reverse strand, counting down.
CTGCAGAACAGTTTATCACTAACCATGACGAGTTCTCTATCAATTTTCTGACTCTGGAACTCTGGAGAGTTAAGGAAACCTGTCCTTAGTTCAATGTGTGAAACCCTATTTCTTTCAAGCTAGCCTTTCAGGAAATAAAGCTAAAGCAAATTTTTACTTCTTACATATATGTCCACTTCAATTTGGAAGATTCACTTAAGTGTGATGCACTCATACAAAAAACAACAACAACAACAAAAAAGGCAAAAAAACCCCAAAAAGAAAAAAAAATAAACCAGGAATATATTAATGGCTTTACAGGTTTCCAGGCTGATGAAACATGGTGTGCCTCTTTATTTTTCAGTCTTTGTAATCTAGCTATTTTACTTATGCCAAAATGACTCCACAATAAAACTTCAGAGAATTCTACTTCATTGCTTTCTCCCATCATTGAATGTAGATATTTTCTTCAAATATTTTTGTTTTCTTAGAATTTCTTTCATGACGTCTACTTTTAGGACATTTTTTAGCCTTCTTCAGAGAAGACAGAAGCAGAGATTGAAGTAGAAGTGTGAAAAAAATTGTTGAATAGATGCAAAACTATGTTTCACTGTAAGAGTTTTTATTTAATTTTCCTCTCTCGTCTGTGCATGACAGACATGGTTCTTCAACACAAAGATCAGAAATGGCGAGATATTGAGCTGGTTGACCAGGTTTGTGGTAAGGCTTTTTTGTTAGTTCAGTATGTACTGTAATGTGGCTAAGTAAGGGGTGAGGTGCCTGATGACAGTAAGCCATAATCAAAAGTAATGTTTTGATTGGACAGAGGTTGAAATGAACACATTAAAATGGCTTCTGATTTCTTTCTGCTCTTATTTTGGAATATCTTACTAGATACTATGCAATGATGAAAACATATTTTAAACATAGTAAAGGAATTGACCTATCAATGACTAGTATTCTATCCAAATTGTTGAGGGACTTGTTTCCCTTAGAAGATGTCTAAATCTTTTTGTTGATAAAGATACTAAATAGCCTCATGAATCATGTTTCAAAATGTAATCTGAGCTCTGGGAATGCTGTGGAAACAACACAGCTAGATTCAGACACTATTTATCCAGGATAGCTCTAGATGATTAAAATTGATTTAAAGCTTTACACATAGACCCAGCTTGGAATTAATTTTATAAAAAGGTTTTAATATTTGCTTAATTAAATCAGTTGAACTCACAGCTTCTTTGGAGTATTTTGGCACCCTGAACAAAAACATGACTTCGTTGGGTAGCTAAAAGATTGTCTTAGGGTGGTTTCATAACATGCCTGCCTCTCCTCTAACTAATACACTGCAGTCTCCACAAACTGTGCAGAATACAACAACTTTTGGTACTAATTTCAGACAATGAAGCCTACCTGAAAGAACAACCCAAAATAATTGAAGAGCCTTCAATTAGATCTGTCCATCTCTAAATGACTAGATTAACCTGGAACAGGCTGGAAACGAAAAAAAAGAAAACAATTGCAGAGTTTTCTAACACATTTGAGGCAGGAGGTTACAAAAATCTGGTGACGGCCATGGGGAGATGCCAGTGGGTTTAAGCCAGTGAGCTGATATAAATAAAAGAGCTATAAAGCAGTTGAAATGCAGGAGCACAGGGGCAAACACAGAGGTGTGTCTGGCATCGTGGGAAAAGCTGAGGCCAAGATGGAGATTCCTGTTTGGCACAGGAGCCCAACCCTCAGGCAGGGCTTGGCATGTTGACCCTGAGTGAGTCTTGCTCCTCTGGTCTGTGCTGCTGCTCGGCTCTGGACCAGAGGGGCTGTTTTGCGCCTGCCACAGAGCAGAAATCTGAAAAGAAACATCAATAATCTCATTTTATATCTATTCTTCTTAGCAAATACATTTTGGATTAGAGATCACTGATTATTGTGGTCCGTTCTTGTGGCCACCTCTCTCAAAAACTGCAAAACCTTGAAATTGCTTTTGGGGTAAGGAGGAAAAATGAAAGAGAAAAAAACATCTTCTTGTAATTACAGTTAAAAAAATTCTCACAAAATGATATTTTGTGAAATATGGGAAATTTTATATCAGACTGTAACACCTGTTATGAAAAAATACATACATTACTAAGCAGAACTCACACCTACTTTGCTCTAAAATTACAGTCATTATTAGTGACATGAACAATTCACTCTGATTAAAATAAAACTGAGCATATAAATATATAAGTGTGTGTGTGTGTGTGTGTGCGTGTGTGTGTGTGTGTACATTTTCTCTGTCTTAAAAATAGTGTTTACTGGAAAATCAGCAAACAAGTCTACTCTTAACTTCGTTTTTGTTGGGTATATGAATAGGTTTAGCCAGCACTTATAGGCCTACTATTAAGCATTATGTCATTCTATTTTTACCCATTCTACACATTTAATTCAATTTGTATTTCTCCCACTCTCTTTTTTCTTATATTAGAAGTTTAGCCTTTGGGTAAAATAAAGAAAGTAATTACTTTTTGTCAAAATGGTGCAAGAACATAGCTCTGAGGTTATGAAACAGACTTCATTAGTGGCATATGTCTTCAATTTTTTGCTATTATTTTAGCTGCCCTAAAAATGAAACTTAGCACTAATGGACCTGAAATAATAATACTAATTGTAGCATAGAATCTTGTAGGGTTTATATTATAAATAGGAAATAGTCTTTCCCATAAGTAATTGCCAAAAGTTTACGCATTAAAGAAACTTGGTTTGGTGTTTTTTAACTGCAGTATTACACAATGGTGAAGAAAAGCATCCATGCTGTTCCATCATTAGCAATGGTTTCCAATGAAACACAACAAAATAACTTTCCACATTTAGTGGTGAAATTATTCTGAATGTTCTTAGGGAGAGAAGAATTTACTTAATCCAATTGCTATAATTCCAAACTGTTAGACAATCTGAGGATTTAATTCCTATCTCAAGTTCTTTGGTGATAGAATTTGGTGACTGAGAGTTAACATTATAACATTATGCTAGTATTTCAATGAAAATGAAAAACAAAGTCATGCAAAAAGAATCCACTTGAAGTCAAGTAGTTCATCTGTAACCATGACTATGCCTAAAAACTTGTGATTCATTGTCAAAATTCTGAAGCTTCTCAAAGACATAGAAGTCTCAAAGGGAAATATATGTGAAAGTTTAGTGTGAATTGATGGCTATAAGCAGAGATACCTATATTGATTTCCCACCCCAGAAGATAGAGGCAGAGGAATTTCAGCTATTAGACCTCAGCATTAGAGAGGTCCCCTGGTGTACCCTCAATGCTGCCAGTACTCCAAAAGCATTTCTTGTTCTGATTGGTGTCAAACAGTAATTGGGGCTATTGTAATGAGAGGTAGGGGAGGAGTGAAGGACAAATGAGGTGGAGCGACATTAAGCATCCATAGGTAGGAAAATTGCTTCAATACCTGAAGGCATACCTTCTCTTTGCTTTTTTTTTCTTTATACAAGTGTAGAATTAGGGCTGAATTTGCAGGTTAGACAAACTTCAGGGTGTGTTAAGGGGTGTATGTGTTTTGTTTGTTTTGTGTGTTAGGGATTTTTTAATGTAGATTTGAGCTCTAAGAAAGAACAATCTCTGCAGCCCACACAATTGCAAACCTTTATAAGTATATAAGTAAAATTGTTAATTTTGTAACAGTGCTTGTTTGCTCAGCTGTCAGTTTTTAAGCTACAGATTCGTTTCATTTTGTCGACAAAATTCATGTGACTGATAGGCAACACTATTTTTTTTTCTTTTGATTTGGGAAGATCAGTTTTGCAAGTATATTTGACAAGTTCTTGAAAATGGATGAATCGTTTAATTTTGTTTTCATTTCTTGTTGTCAGAAATATTACTTAAGTAATCCAACATAAAACCAATAAAACCGTCAATCTGTTCTCTACTACAAGTTCTTAAAAAGATGTATCAGTGTATCTACAGCAGTAGAACAAAATCTGTTGCCCATCTAATCATCTTCTTGTTTACTTTTAGTGTTAATATTCCTTCACTCATCTAAATAGTTTTCTAAAACTGGAAACAGGCATTCAAAGTGACTTAAACTGGAGATACTCATCAACTGCAATTTGATCAAATTGGTGCTGCAATCAAACCTGACTGACAGTTACCAGACATTGCATTGACTTGCTGTCATTGCCAAGTGAACAATCATTTATTAAAAAGATTACTTGATTATAATGAAAGCAAGTTACTTCCAAGTATTTTTTTAGGCTTTGCAAAGAACACTTAAAAATTAACAGAAAAGGGCCTCCTGGTGATTATCACAAGAACATTATAACCTTGTCTTGACCACGAGTTATGACCTAACAGCATAAGATGTAGCATACAGGATAACATAAAAATGAACTGAGTGGGATGAGCCATGGCAGGGACCCTGGACCAAGCGGTGTCAGAACAAAAGTACCCAAGACTGCTGGAAAGCTGTTGTGTGATATCACCATTGTCTGACTTGATTGATGACATGTGCAACAACCCCCCACTCCTCAAGGACAGCGTATGGAGAAAAATGCATAGAAGCAAAGAGTCCATATCAGGGCTGGGTTGCTGGGCAGTATGACACTGAGCATGGCTGGGGTGATCACTGTGTTTCCTCAGGCTTCTCCATGCCAACCCACTGAAATAGTGCCATGGCTGTCTCAGCTAATTTCCACTCAGTGCCAATTTTTTTGGTATCTCAATTAGAAAAACTCAGGTTTATCTATTTTATTGTGTAAAGGATAGAAATTATAGAAAATATCACAGCAATTCTACATCCTACCCAATGCTAGGAATAGTGTTTGTTGCACTGCTGTATGAGAACCTGTTTTTTGACTACGGCATGCTGCTAAGAGCTCCCATCTGTGGTCGAGGTGGTCAGTCTCACTGTTTCTCACATTTTTTTTAATATTTTTCCAAGTGAGCAAAGCTATCAATCTCTAAACTGTACAATACTCTACTTTCCATGCGGTACATGGAGGTTCACTTTGGACGCTGTGTTCTTACACCTCTCCTTAAGAATGAGCTGGTACAGAGCATAATTAAAGGCAATGCAGGCTGGCATCAGAGTACGTGTTCAGCTTACAGAGCAGTCACTCAGTACTAACATAGAGGTCTCTACAACCAAGGCCTATGATTGTACCCTGCCTATATTTGGACTGAAATCACAGTCTACTTGTAAAAATGACTTTCTTTGTGCCCTAATACAGTACATGCATGTGTGTACCTCTGTGTGTGTGTGTGTGAATGCTGAGCTATTCCTGACACAGCCTTGCTTGGTTTACTTCACACAAATCGATCTCAGCAGTGTCCATGAATAAATGTTCCTTTTTTGCCACATGGCATCGACTCCTGTTAAGAAGAAAGATTTTGTTTTTATTCTACATGTGGCCAAATGTTGCATTGTACAGCAGACAATGTATAAGCAGGGGAAATAGATATATGCTGCAACCTCCCATATTTTCATGCCTGAGATCTATAAAACTGCATTCAGACATTGTTGAAAAGTATGAAAATTAAATGTTCTTTATATACTGGGTGTAAAAGAAGTTGATAATATGTCCTTAAATTATTTTAAATAATTATTATTATTATTATTATTATTATTATTATTATTGTTGTTGTTGTTATTATTATTATTGTTATTATTATTATTATTATTTCTTCACCATTTCTTAGATCCAAAATACTTTTAGCTGAATGGTCAAAACTCATATATGTCATTAACTCTGTACAATTCATTATTTCCTCATAATATAATTATAAAGAAACTTGCAAAGAACAGAACATGGAGGACAGAATTACCATAAAAATTGTAAAATAAAAAGGATTAAACTCTAGCAAAAATATAAGGTGGAAAGAAACATGTAATTACTGGGACTGTGAATGAATCACTTGTTTAAAACAAAAAAAAAGTTAATGTGTACCTTGGGGGAAATGGAATTGTTTTATAGCTCAGTAGTGAACTGCCCCACCTTTATCTCAGCCTCCAAATAATATGAGCTACCTAATATCCTAAGTTGCAAAAATACCCCTACTTTGTGGTTTTAGTACGTGTAATGGTTGTTAATCTTTATAAGCTGTTGCATAAGCGAAGTGCTCCTATTAAACCGGTGGGGAAAACATTTTCAAAGATTGTGGAAACTACACAACATCACTTATTCCCTCAGCTGCTGGTGACTTCAGACTGCTTTCACACTTATGATTTTTTTTTAAGTGGCTGAATTAAGAAAATTAACAGAGCATTGCCAGTTCAGAGATCTTAAATGATGCATTAAGGGACCAGTTAGTGTGTGTATGTGATAAAAGAAACAACCTAAAAGCGATTATTAAGTGAGAGTAATTTAACTCCACCACACTCGAATCCTAGAATTTCTGTGTCAATGAAGACAGCTGCTAATGATGCCAGCGAGATGCATCTATATTATGAAATCTGTGCAAAAAGAAGGAAGCAGTACAAGACCAGTATAGTCAGATGTCATATGTTTCCTTTGTCATCTCATGATGCAAGTAATTTTCAGTCAGTACAGTAATGTGAGGCAGAAAAAAAGCAGGTTATTTCAAAAACCAATTTCAAAAAGCAATTTACAAGACTACAGAAGTGTGTATGTTAATCTGCGAGTTTGCAAATTAAGAATCGATCAAACTGAGAGTTTGACATACTATATATTTATTTGTTTAGCTCAGATGACAGATGACATTATTTTACAATTTAAGAAACAATACTTACATTGAAGCTTAATACAAGGTTACTTATTAATTGCAATTTACGACAGTTTTATCAGACACAAAATAATTCATAGAAAACCAGATTTAAAATGGTTATTAAACTGCTGTCTGATTTTATCAGATAAAAACAGTACAGAGCAGATCATAGTTAAGACAAAAGATAAAACAGTTTCTCCACAGCATATTTTTGACTAGTAGTGCATACCAAAATTACCAAGCGGAGAGAAGTACTATGTACATGATATTGGCTGATATAACTTAATCTGTTAGTCTACCTCTTTGAGTAGAAAGATGAAGAAAATCTTATTCAGAGAAGACTTGAAATGTATCTGTGCTATTCTGTTGGCTTTTCTTTTTTCTGAACTATTGTCTTAACTTTTTAACTGTCCACATTTGATGTATTTGTCACAGCCAGGGTCTAATCTTGGGTGAGCAAAGTTCTCCAGACAGAATAGTTTTGTTATTATTACAGTTTAGTTATATCCTGATTCCTTGCATTATTTCTGATATGTTTAGTAAAGCAGAAAATTTGAAAAAATCCAGAACTCTCATAACCAGTAATGAAAACTTTGGTCATGAAAAGCATGCAGTTATCTAAGATGTGACTTGACATAGTATTCCTCTAAGCCATACTTAGTATTCCTGGTTGAGCATACTGTAACTATATGGCTTCTTTCTATTCTCATAAAGGAGCTCCTAAAAGAGCTCTTTTCTATCAAGGAAAGACCTTCAGAACCAAGCAAAAAAAAATTGAACAGAAAATTCATTGATTTAATATAAAAAAGTTCAAGAATTGGAAGAAGACAAGCCTAAGTCTTTCACAGAAAAATGTCTTTGCCTTTGAGTTACCAGGCCTTTTCTTTACATAATGCTATCTTGGACCTGAGAAAAACATCCTGTATGAAAGTGGTATGAAGACTGATACACTTGTCTTCCAAATCAGCTCCACCTGTAAAGGGGAAAAAATCCAAAATGGGACATTAAACCATGTCAGCTCTCTTATTAGAAGGTGAAAGAAGAGTTACTAAGATAGAGTATTTTGGTGCAAATCGCAATGCAAGATGCATCCTTGGGCTGCTAGAAGATTTTTCTGCTTATTCTACAAACTCAATGTTAGCGAATAAAGTGGTTATTCTATGCAATCTTTTTGTACGAATGGCTCTCTTCAAGGATGAGATTTATCATAGAATCATAAAATGATTAGAGGTTGGAGTGGACCTTCAAGATCAATTTGTACCCATTACTCCTTGTCTTGTTACTACAGCTTTGGAGAGAGTCCCTCTCCAGCTTCCCTGTAGGCTGCTTCAGATACTGGAAGGTTGTTGTGAGACCTCCACACAACCTTCCCCTCTCCAGGCTGAACAGTCCCAGCTTGCTTAGCCTGCCTTCTTCAGGGATGTGCTCCAGTCCTCTTATCAACTTCATGACCTTCCTCTGGACTTGCTGCCACAGTTTCATGTTCTTATGGTGGTGACACCAGAGCTGGATGCAGTACTCCAGGAGGGCTCTCACAAGAGCAGAGTAGAGTGGGAGAATCACCTCCTTCAATCTGCTGGCCACATTCCTTTGGATGCAGCCCAGGATACAACTCGCCTTCTGAGCTGCAAGCACACACTGCCAGCTCACCTCAGATTTTTCATCAACCATCACCCCCAAGTCTTTCTCCACTGGGCTGCTCTCAATCCCAGTCTGTGTGTGTGTCTGATATTGCCATACACCTTGCACTTTGCATTATTGAACTTCATGAGGTTTGCATTTGCCCACCTCTCAAGTGTGTCAAGATCCTTCTGGGTGGCATCCCTTCCCTTCAGCTCTAAATAAAGGGTTCTGCAATCCCTAAGGCTTCAGAAAAAGGTTTATATGAGTTTGGGTTTGGCTTAGGATATGTTTTTGAATTCTTTGCCTTTTTCTTTCTGTCTGAGAAATACTTGGTCATTTATGATAAAAACTAAGGTTGCAATAAATAGATGAAAATTTCACTGATAGTTCTATTCCTATAATTCACTATTCTATATAAATGTTACTATGAAGAACAGCAGGTTTTAACATGAGGCTAGGATCTTTGATGGTATAAATCCATAACTCAGTAGATATATGCAAATTTATACTATTGGAGCCTATTGTGTACAGACTACTAGAGAACATTTTCTGGCATGCAGATACCTCCATTTCACAGTTAAATTAACTTCACAATTATCAGTATTGGACTTATTCCCTAAAAAGCCCTAATGATACCTTTGCTGCTTATTTAAAGGAAACCACAGAATATTATTGAAATGATAGTTATTTTTAAATGAAATATATATTCTTTATTGATGCTGGGAGAAGTCCTAATTTTCAGATATACTAGTATAGGCTCCAGCTGCTCTAGAACTCAGGAAATAAGACAATATATCAATGAAATATATCAATAAACATTTATACTGGACTATTGGAGCAATAAAGCAAGTAATTAAAATTTCTAACACACTTTTTCACTCTGGCAGCTCAAGCTGTAAAAATGTACCTAATAAAACACCTTTTTATTTCTGAAATTGTACATTTTCAAGTCTACATAAATGTAAAAAAAAAACCTCTTCTAGATAGAAAATTTGATTGTAAACCAGTAATTGGCAAATTTGTGTTTAATAAAGCTGAAATAACAATGCTGAAATATTTTGTTTTATTTTTAACCAAAAGCCCCCAAGATAAATGTCTTTTTGTCAAAGCTTGACCTTGTAGTCTGAAGTTTTTAATTTCATTTTCTTCCTATAAGTGCAGCTTTTCTGTGAAAGTAACATCTACTAATTTTAATAATCTCAGTCATTGAATCATATGATGATTAAATAATTTTTGAAAACTTAATACCTATGTTCAGCCAGCTTAATTAGTCATTTTTAAGTACACTGTTATCAACTTACCCTTGCTTCATTTGAATTAGAAAAAAACCACAGACTTATAAAATGTTCTTTGTCAGGTTCTAGCATTTTCAGTGATGCATTGTGATATTTGTAGATTTCTCAATCTGGCTACTAGGCTCATGAGTGCACTTGAAAAAGAAGCAGTAAAATGAATAATGAAATAAACCGGGACAAAAATGTATGAAGATACAGAGCTACAGATACATAGCTGTTTTAAATGTTAAGCAGTCCCTAAGCACTGTGGAATACCTGGATTTCCTGAAAGCAGTCTAATTTAGTATCAAATTGCATCTCCTATCAAAGTGCAAGGATATTATCAATTTACATTATTATTTTATAATGAGATGTTCTACATTGAATTATTCTGTTAGCTGCAAATCTGAATATAATTAAAATTGTATTTTTGAACAGCAGTTTTATATTAACTGTCTTGGTACATTGCTTAAGCATTGAATTTTTGATTGTACTATCTTTATCTACTTTATCTACTTTTATCCCAGCGGATCAGAAAGCATGGTATTCTTTTCTTCCATTATATTTTCAATATAATATCCTTTTCAATAAAAAGTCCAGTGTAGAACCCTGTACAAGATCAAGAGTGGTGTTAGCAGCTTTAATAAAAAGTCTTAGTCAGCACGGAGATGTACTCAATCTGTTCTGTAACGTGAACATACCAAGAGCCCCGAAACAGTTTTGGGGTAATTGTGAACTGTACGTCAACTTCTTCCCATGGCTTAAACAGTTCTAATAACCAGTTTTAGACCAGAAATTACTAATTCTGTTGCTTTGAGAGCAGTCTGGGCACAGCTGTGCAGGTAAACTTGCATAGGAGCAAGGCACATCCTTGAACACTGTCCTTTGGCCCATTTCACTGCTGGCACATTGCCTGGGCTGGTTTTGGTCTGTGTCTGCTCATACTTATCCAGATAATACTCATCTATATTAAAGGATATCAAAAGGCAGGAACCACACTGAAAAAGAATAATGAATGAAACCACCCAGTATTTGAAGAGAAAGACTGGACAGTTGCTGGCAGTGCTTATCAATATAGGCAAAGCCTTTTCTACTTTCCATCCAGTGACTATGTGTGGTAATAGAGCATGAGCACTAGCTGAACAGAGGGTGTATTTGGGAGCATGACTCAAGTCTCCAGTATATACAGATAACTAGAAAGGATGGTTAGACATAAAGTAGGAGATCCATGTCACCAAATAACTTCCCTTTAGTCACTGTTTTGAATCAGTGCCTGTAACGCACCTAAGTTTCCTGCCCCGTGAAAGAAGAAGGATAGGAGTTTTCAGGGTCATCTGAGCAATGTTCCTTTTCCTCCAGCTGGGGCACAAAACTTAAATGAGATGGACCTTGTGCAGTATTTTCAGTAATAGATATATAAAGGAGCTTGCTTTTATGGCCTACCTCCGAGCACTGTTTGACTCTTTATAAATTATTAAACATTCACTTCACTCACTTCACTTCTGTGATTAAAGGAGATGTCCTCTCCATTTACAGCAGAATAACTGAGATACAGAAAGATTAAATAGGCTAGTCTCAAAGCCTACTAAAGGCTGCTATTGATTTGAATGAGAATTAGATCAGGTCATTTGTGAATTTACTTCCTGAGAGAGTATGAAAATCCATCTAAATCTATTTATAGAACTGCTACGGTAACCCAGGCACGTCCCTTAATTTCTGTAGTGCTATACCTTCCT